>JAVYIG010006754.1:107500-112256 GCA_035222895.1 Strongylocentrotus droebachiensis | reverse complement strand
TATCCTTTGCTTTCTCTGTCTCTCTGTCTGTCTACCTCTCTTTCTCTCTCCCTTTATCGCTACATGCATTATACCCATACATGTATATACATTCTCTCCTCTTTTGTTGATCCTCTCTCCCTCTTTCCTTTCTTCCCCTTTTATCTCTCTCTATCTTTCTCATTACCCTCCTTATTCATCTCCCCTCTCTCTCCCCACCCCTCTCTCCCTTTCTCTTTCTCTCTCTCTCTATATATATATATGTCTGTCTACCTCTCTTCCTCTCTCCCTATATCGCTACATGTATTATACCCATACATGTATATACATTCTCTCCCTCTTTCATTTCTTCCCCTTTTATCTCTCCCTGTCTCATTACCCTCTTTATTCATCTCCCTCTCTCCCTCGCTCCCTCGCTCACTCTCTATCTCCGCCTCTCTCTCCCCTCCTCTCCCTCTCACTCTCTCTCTCTCTCTCTCTCGATCCACCATTGTACACTCCATTCCCCTTTCTGCTTACGACTTATTCAAAAAATAAACATACGCTTGTGTTTTTCATCAGCATGTTTCATTTACTGTTTTAGTCCCCATAGTATACAGATTATGCATAGCAAGAAATTTTTCATAATATGACACATTTGCATAAATTAATATATAATGAGGTGGTTATCTGCGATTTCCTACTTAGTCTACGTAACCCTCCAACACATTTTATATATTCACATCGATTTAATAAAATACAACGAAGCTAAAGTAAATCCAATGTAATGAATGAAACTGTTACATATACTGATTTTAAAAACTACTTTAGATCAGCGAAAAAAGAGAGCATTATAATGTATTTTAATTTGCATGTAAAGTATGCATACCATATAAACGATTATTTGTTTGTTTGTTTGTTTGTTTGTTTTATCCACGGTTAAAACACCTGCTATATCAGCCACAAGGCTGTTTTACAGCAAGTCCGTTAAAAACATTCACACAATATACATAAACAAAACAAATATAATTCATAATACAAATTAAATAAAAAGAATACAAATGTGGAAATAACTCTTAATAACAAGAATAGAGTGTGCACTACTATCATTTCCCAACACAAATTGCATATACATTTGCATGTAGTACCATGCTGCAGCTCCTATCTCATTCACCAAGCGCTTTGTTATTACGGTACAGAATGTGAAGCGTACTATACTTTACGTCATCATACAATTAAAAAAAAAAAATCCTCCGCGGTTTTGCAGCGGTATATCTAAAGGATGTCTAACATAATTATCAAATAACTCTGAGTGTACGTATTACCTATCATATACCATTACTATTAATACACTTACTGGAAAACAGAAGATATTAAAAAACAGTCCTTTTCCTGCCAAACTAAAATATATACTCTCACAAGGACCTCCATTTTTACTCCTTAAAAAAGGGTATGATATCAACCACTGGATGAATTCACAATGAAGAGTTTAGTCCATGTTATGATTTTATACATATAGTTGATAACGTTTGATTATTGAAATTCAATACAACGGTTGATAGATTTTAGTTTCGAGGGCCATAACGTCGTTTAAAGAAATATACTTACTTATACCACTTTAGGAACGTTGATATATAAATATATATAATACTTATTCGATTATTATGCCCATTGAATGTATTATTCCCCTTGGAAACGAGGCATCATTTGGAATTTTTAGATTTGCACGTCGACATAGTGGACAGCTACGTGTGACGTATTTTTAAGGCACTGGCAATGCCTTAAAAGGACATCACAGTGCCTTAAAAGGACATCACACGTAGTAGTCCACTATGTCGACATGCACATCTAAAAGTCCCTATTGGCTTTACGTACGACTGCGTCAGTGATTGGTACGGCCTTTCATGCGCCGTGTGAGGATGACATCGGATACAAGTGACTGCAAAATGAACATTGCGTTGAATTATTGGCGTATGGGCTAATATTATTATCTTACATGCTCGGTTGGCGTAGTAAAATAACGTATTCGAAGTGACACCTGAGATGCGACGGTCGTATTAAAAACACCATGTTTTATCATACGCTCATTGTAACTGTTGCGCACGATAGGGTGTTAGCCAAGTATGGTAATAAGTCACTCCATTCGGGCAGGGGTTAAAGTTCAAAGATACATCATTGTTAATGAACGCTGCCCAACGAAGTAGGCGCCATTCTTTCGACCTATGCATTTCTGATTACCGATTTTCTTAGATACGCATATCCACGTAAATAACATTATTCTGGTCTTAACATATTCGTAATCATCTTGCCGATTGTACAAGAGACGTAAATCCGATTGTGTTACTATGTGCACCAATCGAGCTGAGAAGACAATAATTAACGCAAATGTTGGTTAATAAAACTATTAGAACTGTTCACTATCCGATCCCTTCTTGTACACGTCTTGTAGGGCGAATGAGAAGACGCCACCACGTGATGTCGACAGCTGCAAATCCACATCACGATAACATTGCGAATAACTTACCAAAGATGGCTAGATTTTTAGGATCCCATATTATGTAACTGGGTTATCCTGACAAAATGTTATACTGTATTTCATTTCCTTGTACATAATGGCCCGAATTCACAAAGCAAGGTTTGAGCTCAAACCTTGCTTTGTGAAATCGGGCCAATGTAATACATTTTGTGTGTGCTTAAAATTAATTCCTTATTGACAAATCAAATCAGAACAAATTAAAGCGAATCCGGTTTATAGTGGAGACAACCGACTCAAATATGCAGCCACTGACAACGCAGTAGCGAGCCACGCCCAACGATGGCTGCTATAGTGACGGGACACACCCATCGACTCCATGGTATTGGTTGCTACTTCTCTGCCGGTGTACTTGTTACAGAAATCATCTCGACAGCAAGCTTTGCAGTTACCAGAATGAGCGAGCTCACGACATGTGGATTCCTCTGTGCAGTCGAATTGTCGCGTGCAGTCGCGTTCGACGTAAACATGAAGCCCGGCAGCCGTCATTATTTCCGTCTGAAAGTCAAAAGAAAAATTATATCAAATATAAATTATGTTAAAAGTTAACATACCGATAGTGATAGTGATAATACAAAAAAGTATTGATTGTAAAAAGAAAAGAGAACAAAACTATAATGCAAGAGGATGCATTCCACTTACTTAACCAAACTGTGTCTGAATGACATGAAACATAATTATGATAATTTAATTTTGATTTTTGATTATTTTTTGTCTTCAAAATGAAGTTCGTCCCCCGGTCCATGCATGTGCCGAAATATTAAGTACGGGTGACACGTTATTACATGTCATCCCCGTGGACAAAAACATTTGTCTATTTCGTTATAATGAATAAGAGTATTTCTATTTATTTGATAATATTATGCACGCCTTACAAGACAAAACATAATTACGAGAAGTAATTTGATGACATCACACATAATTATGTATGTATGAGAATTGTGCATGGAAAATGTTCACGTGATCAATGCTCTCGATATCAATTAAGAACCCTTTCATCGGAATTCTGTTTCTCTGATTTACAAGCTTCCATTGAAACCATTCCTTATCGTTATTCATAAAGATCCCATTTTCCTATCTATCTAAAATTCCGTCGCCAATTCCACACAATCATTTTTTTTTCAAGAAAATAATGCAGAACATATTTATCAAAGGGAAATAGGTGACCGAAAACCTGTGAGGTTATGAGAGTACATAGTTGACTACTGTGAGCTATTCAAAGGCTGACTTAGGGCTTAGAATATAGGTACGGTTAAAACTGTGATTTTTGTCATAATACGGCTCAGTATACTATACCGTGTGAAATATCATTGGAGAATCGGGTTAATGAATGCATATCAAAGAAATAAGTATTCATGACACAAAAGCTGTATTGCTTCATGAGGGGTGCATCCACGGCATACTGAATACCGCAGCCACACCGATTAAAACACCGATGCCATTCGGGGTAATATTTTCGGTTTGGTGTCGGTTTTGCTGGTGTGACCGGAGGATATGATACCTCACAGAAATCATCAATATTTCAGTAACCCGCTCGCGGGGGCGGGGCGGGGGGCATGTAAGTGATAAAACCGAGGTGACGCCGCACATATTGAAAAAGGGCTCGTGACTAGAACGATAATATTTATATTCTGTTGAAAGGTAATATAATTATGGTTTTGTTACATTTGAAAGGTTTTATTGAAAGGTTTCAATGAAAAATGTCATAATCACAGCCCTACGACTGTAACGATCAGATGTTTATATAAGATATATACAAATTAACAAAGAAAGGGGCTATAACAAAATAAAATACATAATTATTTATCAAACTTGGATGTGCTTTTCATTACGGTACAATTGAAAACATTTCTTGCCAAACTAAGCGAATGAAATCGGAATGTAAGAGGAATTTTAGGTAAAGGATTCAGGTCAACTTCCTATAGCTATGGGCAGTACGTTGTATGTGTGCTCTGACAAATACAATACAAACGGAAAGCAATACCTTTGTAAATTGTACCGGGGAATCGGCATTTATTTAGCAGTTATCAACATTATTTGGCAAGTACAACCACAAACCTAACATTTCTTTGTTGGGAGTGGTTGGGCGGGGTGGGTGCAGGTGGGGGGGGGGGGGGAGGGAGGTATGGACACGTGGGACACATGCCCTATGTGCCCTGGATGGCCCTATGTGCACTGGATGTGCCCGCACTTATTTTATTCGATATTATGTCTCGACAAAGATCTGATGGAACATTAGGAATTATGGGGTCAGTCGAAATGATT
>JAVYIG010006754.1:0-102500 GCA_035222895.1 Strongylocentrotus droebachiensis | reverse complement strand
AACTCTAGCTCACATTTCCTCGATTTGCCCTCTTACAGTTACAGTTCTCAAGGCGCTCTATCCCAAAATTTTCCTCAGCGCCTTCTTCCATGCCTGGAACTGCGCCTGTCCAACGAGACTGTGTTCTGCACCAGTCTCTTTCACCATGATGTAATGGAATCTTTGTAGTTTCTCATCTGGTTTGATGGCTAACTGGCCATCATCAGGCCTACCTCTAGCTTGAAGCGTTCCTCGGTCCGACTACTTTATAAGGAACGCCTTGCTCAGCCGAATCCCTTCCTGAGGTTCTTCTTCCAGGCCTGGAACTGCGCCTGTCTAACGAGACTATGTTCTGCGCTAGACTCCTTCACCAGGATGTACTGGTTAGGTGGTTAACTGGCTGTCATCAGGCACACCTCTAGCTTGGAGCGTTCCTCCGTCCAACTACTTTATAAGGAACGTCTTGCTCAGCCGAAGCCCTCTCTGAGGTTCTTCTTCCAGGCCTGGAACTGAGCCTGTCTAACGAGACTATGTTCTGCGCTAGACTCCTTCACCAGGATGTAATGGAAACCTTGTAGGTTCCACTCTGTCATGGTGGCTGTCATTAGGTCGAACCTTCCTCAGAGAAGCCAGGCGTTCCTCGTTTTGCTTTGCATTGTCCTGACAAGAGAAAGTGAAGTAAATAATACTAATTTTTTAGTCCGATCACTACCGACATTTTCCTAGACAGTCATGTAATACTGTATTTTTACTGGTCGAAATTACACATTACCTGACTACTATCAAAGCTCTCGACATCTGTACTTCTCCTAACTAGCATATTTGACAAGTATTATTTTTCTTGGATTCTCTCTTTGCGTTGTACCTCGCATTTCCCAGGTGCATGTAGGCCAGCATTTTTTTTTTTTTTATGAATTAACGTATTTATAAATGAACTAGAAAACAAACAAAATGTTAACTTATTTCCCCCCACTTACTTTCATTGCAAGAACTTTGTTGGCCACCCATACGTCGTCAGCCTTTTTGATGACGTCACGTTCGCTCCACCCATCTGTAGCCATAAGTGACGTCACTTTGCTCAGAGTCTTGAGTTGTCGCTTCTCTTCCTCGTTATCACTGAAGTCGATCTCAAAAGCCACGCCTTCCTTAGCGTGACGTGTGCAACTCATGCTTGTGGTTGGTCGGCTAGGTAGAGACATCTCTGGTGGGACGTAACTCTTTGCAGAGGCAGCTGGATATTCGTTAGTAGTAATCTCGAAAGCCACACCCCCTCGGCTGACTTTGATGTCTGCTACCTCCGCGATTGGGTCAAAGTTATCTGCAACCTCAAAAGCCAAACCCCCGGGGCGTGTCTTAAACTGGTTGATGTGAGATTCTGCCTCCGTTATCTCGTCTGTAGGATGATCTGCACAGAGTAATTATGATGGAGAAATTATAGAACAATAATTACGTCTGGACCTATACTATTGTCTTTGTAAAGTCGTGTAATCATAATTTGCATATGGTGGTTGGGCTACTGTTCTCATTTTTGCACCCGTGTCTACAAAGATATGCAAAAAACTCCTTCTAATCCTCCATTGTATTTGTCGTCTCTCTATCCCCTTATCTTTATGTAAAAATCAATCATGGACAAAATAATAATAATCATCATCACCATCATCATCCTCATCATCATCCTTTCAATCGTCATTCGCCATTATTATCTCCGTTGCCATCATAATTCTTCTCATCTTCCTCCTCCTTCTCATACCTTCATCCTAACAATGTATTTCCAATTTTGAGTGGAATATAAACACCTACCGATGACGAGGATGTCATAACTCTCCTTGACTTTGCCTGGTGGGTAGGACATCGACGGTTGCTTTTGCTTGACCTCATCATCGTCAGAATCGGACTCGCTGTCATCAGAATAAAGTACAGTACCGGCCAGGAAACGTTCTTTGAAAAGTCTCTTTCACCATGATGTAATGGAATCTTTGTAGTTTCTCATCTGGTTTGGTGGCTAACTGGCCGTCATCAGGCCCATCTCTAGCTTGAAGCGTTCCTACGTCCTACTACTTTATAAGGAACGCCTTGCTCAGCCGAAGCCCTCCCTGAGGTTCTTCTTCCAGGCCTGGAACTGCGCCTGTCTAACGAGACTATGATCTGCGCTAGACTCCTTCACCAGGATGTACTGGTTAGGTGGTTAACTGGCTGTCATCAGGCACACCTCTAGCTTGGAGCGTTCCTCCGTCCTACTACTTTATAAGGAACGTCTTGCTCAGCCGAAGCCCTCTCTGAGGTTCTTCTTCCAGGCCTGGAACTGAGCCTGTCTAACGAGACTATGTTCTGCGCTAGACTCCTTCACCAGGATGTAATGGAAACCTTGTAGGTTCCACTCTGTCATGGTGGCTGTCATTAGGTCGAACTCTAGATCAGCCTTCCTCAGAGAAGCCAGGTGTTCCTCGTTGTTCTTTGCATTGTCCTTAAAAGAGAAAGAGAAGCCAATAACATTCATTTTAGTCCGATCAATACCGCAATTTTCCTAGACAGTCATGTTATACTGTATTTTTACTGGGTAAAATGACATATTACCTGATTACTATCAAAGTTCTCGTCATCTGGACTTCTCCCAACTAGCATATTTGACAAGTAAACATTGAAAAGTAAACATTTACAGTCTTTTTAATATGATTATCCTTCTTGGACTGTCTTTGCATTATACCTCGTATTTCCCAGGTGCATGCTGGCCAGAACTTTGCCAGTGCTATTTAATGCTTTGTAAATGAATGAACTTTTTTATGAAGGAACTAGAAAAGAAGAAAATCATAACTTTTTTCCCCCACTTACTTTCATCGCAAGAACTTTGTTGGCCACCCACACGTCATCAGCCTCTTTGATGACGTCACGTTCGCTCCACCCTTCAGCCATGAGTGACGTCACTTTGCTCAGAGTCTTGAGTTGTCGCTTCTCTTCCTCGTTATCACTGAAGTCGATCTCAAAAGCCACGCCTTCCTTGGCGTGACGTGTGCAACTCATGCTTGTGATTGGTGGACTCGGTAGAGAGATCTCTGGTGGAACGTCACTCTTTGCGGAGGCAGTTGGATAGTCGTTAGTAGTAATTTCGAAAGCCACGCCCCCTCGGCTGACTTTGATGTCTGCTACCTCTGCGATTTGTTCAAAGTTATTTGCAACTTCAAAAGCCACACCTCCAGGGCGTGTCTTAATCTGGGTGATGTGAGATTCTGCCTCCGTTATCTCGTCTGTAGGATGATCTGCACAGAGTAATATGATGGAGAAATTATAAAACAATAATAACGTTTGGACCTACTTTGTAAAGTCATGTAATCATAATTTATAGTGGGCCAACTGTTCTCATATTTGCACTCGGGTTTCCACTGTATTTTTTATTTTTATTTAAAAATCAATCATGGTCAAAAAAAAATCATCAGCATCATTATCGTCATCGTCATCATAATTATTAATGGTCATCAGTATCTCCGTTGTCTTCATAATCCTCCTCATCTTCCTCCTCCTTCTCATACCTTCATCATAATAAGTAAATATATTTCCTGTTTTTAGTGGAATATAAACACCTACCGATGACGAGAATGTCAAAACTCTTCTTGACTTTGCCCGGTGGGTAGGACATCGACGGTTGCTGTTGCTTGACGTCATCATCGTCAGAATTGAACTCGCTGTCATCAGAATAAAGTGCAGTACCGGCCAGGAAACGTTCTTTGAAAAGCCGATACAAATTTGTAAACAAATATTAAGAGAACGAGAGGGAGAGGGAGAGAGAGAGAGAGAAAGAAAGAAATAGATGGAAATTAATAAATTAGTGTGTTGAGTCATTGTCTTATCGATCATGTCAACTTACGTTCGGGTCCAATTCTCAATAATTATGTCAGTCATCAATTATTCAGCAATTTCGACTACGTATCACTCTCTATCTCTCTCTCTCTCTCTCCCTCTCCCTTCCCCCTCTCTTTCTCTCTCTCTCTCTCTCTCTCTCTCTGTGCTCGTTTGTGCAGAAATGTATATCATTACCAATTTTTATTTCAGTACTTCATATTTGCGTTCACATGAAATCTTCCATTAATCTTTCAATATGTATCTTGATGTACATGAGAAATTATTTGATTAATTTTTTCTTTTGCTTTTTTTTTATTGATATCATCACATCCTTAAAAAAAAGAGGACATAATATGAAGCTCTCCAACAGGCCGCAAATTATTAAACCGTTTGAATGAATGAATTAATTGATTAATCAATATATTAATTTATCAATTAATAAATGAATAAATAGAGAAAATATAAAGAGAAAAAGATCTACATACAGGTAAATAAATGAAAGAATTGATAGAAAGACAGATAAATGGACACAAACACCGACAAAGAAATTAATGGGGAAATAATGATCAAATTATTTAACAGAATGAATAAATATCAACAAATGTTGATATGGAAATATACTTATTTCTTGTGAACTTACCAAAAGCCAGGAATTCTTGTGCGTTGATTGTTATGTCTCTTGGGTAAGATGTGGAAGGCTGGTCAATGTCGTTAGCAAGATCAAGATCATTGATGGGTACCACCTATCAGCAATGTTTGATAAAGTGGCATGATCAAAATATTTCTTTTAAAAATGTTCATTAACAAAATGATATAATGATTAATAGTCCTAGTTTTTATGCAGCTAACAGCTAAGTTATTCCCATGCCTTGTATAATTTTTTTTCGTAACTCAAGATGAAAGATGAGCTAGTTGAATTTGAACCCTTGTTGAATTCATGCTTTCAGATGTAAGCTTTCTTACAATCTTACAATTGATATCTTTATCAAACTATAACACGATCGAAACTACTTCCTAAAAAAAATCAACTCAAGGGTAATTTCATTATCCTGTAGTACATGTATGTCCAATAAAAATCATGTTCGAATTACATAAAATTTCATTGTAAAGTTCGTACTTTTCAGAAGATGACGTCATGGGCGTCAATCCTTACGTAATAGTTGTTCAGGGGGGATGAATGAATAGATCACCCCCCCCCCCTGAACAATAGGTATCAATTACAGATCTACGCCCATGGATGACGTACAAGGCCAATGAAATCACCCTTTTTTCTTTCTCGAAAGTAGTTGAGATCGTGTTCTATACAAATTACGTTAAAGGCCATTGAACTATTACATGTAGCAATATAGAATCAAAATATGAAAGACTAAAAACAGTGTGGAAAAGCTCAAATTTGAAGTTGCCTTACTTTATTCCTCCCGTTGAATACATTCTTCAATGCCGCCAATAATGATCTCCCTTTAGGCTTTTGGCGCCGAGTTTGAGGAGTTTCTACGACTAACCCCATTGGTAGAGGACATACTTTGGAATACGTACATCCCATGGTGGTAATTTTTGAAGAATATTTCGAAGATTTGCAAAGAAATATCAGAGAAATATCAGAGAAATATCAGAGAAAACGCTCAGAGCAAGTTCACTCGGATAAGATTATCATAATAATCACTGCGATGTATTCACAGTGTACTATAGTAGTATAGGGCGTTCCCAGGGTAATACGCGCCTCGCGTTTCATGCGCGTGCATTGTTACGTCACAATGGGCTTGAGTTGGGGAGTGTCTATGAGTAGCATTGTCAGGTTTCTTATCTGATTACACTGTATAAATTATTTATTTTGTCATTTATTTATTTATTAATTCATTAATTGATTTTAATTATCTTCTTCCTTTTTTTTTTTTGGGGGGGGGGGGGGGGGGGTCAGTATTCTTTAAAGGGAAAGTCCACCCCAGGATTTTTTTTAGCTGACGATATAGACCTAATAATACCATGAAGAATGATACAAGTCTCATTAAAATCCATGATCACATAACGAAGATATATCGACTTTTTTATCGAAAATCAGCCGCCCCCCAAATGCAAATGCGTTACATGGGCATGAAACGATCGCATTGTGACGTATGTTGCGAGCTGCCTTCTTATTTCGCAGACATTCACTTTCGCTCGCGGTACACTGTTATCGCACTGACACGACGAATCATGAATGAAAGCGAAAGTGAATGTCTGCGAAATAAGAAGAAGGCAGCTCGCAACATACGTCACAATTTCGATACTATCGGTTATTTTTGGGCGATCGTTTCATGCCCATGTAACGCATTTGCATTTGGGGGGCGGCTGATTTTCGATAAAAAAGTCGATATATCTTCGTTATGTGATCATGGATTTTAATGAGACTTGTATCATTCTTCATGGTATTATTAGGTCTATATCGTCAGCTAAAGAAAATCCTGGGGTGGACTATCCCTTTAAACAAATGACAAAATATATAATAATACAAAAATGAATGTCAAGAGTATTTATTTACAATAAAAAACACAAAAACATAGCCCAAACAGACAACAAAAATAACAGTTTATCGAACCTAATGAATAACCAAATGAACAACATCTGATACCCTGACATTAGTTATTCAAATGTACTCTTCATAAATTTAAATATATAATTATCTCTTCACTCTAATACTTTAATTTGCAATTACTCAAATGAAACTAGTTGTCTTCATGGTTTATTTGAATTAACTTCTTCTCTAATAGCAATGATAATAATAATGATAATAATAATGATGATAATGATAATAATATTGATAAAAACAATAACAACAATGATAATAACAAAACTGATAATAATAATAAAGATAAGAATAACGGGGAAAAAAAACTAATAATGGGAAATCTCAGAATATAAGAAGTTCCAGAGGAACCTCTAGTATATGCTCTACCAGAAATTCAAGGAATCTATTTATTGTACCCAGAATATAAATATAATTTAATATAAATATTTAATGTACCTGATATGCCTCTAGTAGGTTGTATTCAATTCAGGAACCAGTTACAGGCATTTAGTGACATCTGATATCGCTAAAAAGATTATTTCTTTACTTCCATTAAAAAATTATTATAAAAAAAAAACTTCAAAAAAAAAAAACATTTACATTTATATGCAAACTAATTATGACGATGTTTGTGCTCAATGAATGAACTACGAATAACTTGAATTGACATAACATTTTAACAGCAAAGTTACATATATAGTATTTTCAAAGGTATTTTATTACTTTAAATTATTAAAAATAGGAAGGAGGTAAAAGAAAGGGGGAAAAACAAAACGATATTAGATATCGATATCAACATCATATTTTCTCGGAAGCAAAACAAAAGAAGGGGAATCTGTTTTCTGTCAACAAGATTAAAACAAAGGTATGCTTATGATTGTGAAAGCTTGGTAGACTTTTCTGATATTTCTTGGTGCACAACGGTCTAATGTTTAATAAGTGTATTCTCACGTGTGTCTGATTTACAAAGTTATGCGTGCAAACGGTTATATTCGGCATCAGGATTACTTCGTTCTGTTGTCCCATACCCACGTATAGATTTTCATGTTATTGTGTGAATGCCACGCCCATTAATGGGATGCCCAAACCTCACGCACATTTTAAAGGTTTTGGGAAATTTAATGTTTGGTCCATGATTTCTCACCCTCTATGAGATATTATTCAGAAAAATACAGCAAATGACTAAAAAAACAAAGCAAAATTTGAGACTACATTATTGCAATGCTATAAAATTGATGACAAAGGATCCGGATTTGAACGAAATTTGCTCTGACTGTTTTTGGAATTTTGCTTGTGTCACAAGGTTATTGTATGGTTATATATACATGTACATGTACATCTTTTCATATAAATGATATGGAATCTTTAATGGGCCTGGCTCATCCTTTGAAGTTTTAAATTTTGGATTTATCATTAAATACTGTGAGATATAGTCTAGTATTAAGATAGTGAGCCAAAAATATTTAATAACTGAATCCATCTTTGATGTCTCTTATAATTCATGTGCATCAGTGGACTATAATGGCAGAGTTACTGCGGATGCTTGTGAGGCTGGGAGAGAAGGCAGGGAACCTGGCCCGCATCATCCGGGCTGAGAAGACTCTTTTTGAGCTGCTGGTGGAAGAGAAGACGGGTGAATCTAAGAACAAGAGATTCGTTCATGATTTCAAGACGCTCGGCGATGTCCTTATCCAGGAGATGATCAAGCATGATGTAGGAGAAAAGGTTAGTTTTTGGTAGAGTACCTTTATATAGAGAGTAGCGACAACTTGCGCATTGACGCCATTTTGTTTCACTCGCCCGGTCTACCGCGCGCAGCGCGCGCGCGCGCGCAGTGCATGTATAAACTTTGAAGTGCATATACTGTGTTGTGTCGGCCACATTTCAAACACAACTGTGCGAGCCAGAAAGGAACTCGCGCTATTGTTTGTATTGTATTTCAACACCCCCCCCCCCCCCCCCGTATATGGAAAAGTGGGAGGGGGCTGTATGTCCATATACAAGCTAACCTTGCAGCCCCCAAACCAAAAGTTTTGCTGCTCATAAGAGGGGTGGGGGGGGGGGGGGGGGGGAGTTAATCAGCATGCAACCATAACCCACATCATAAAATAAAGACATCACTGGCAAAAACAATCCAACCCACCCCCCTTCCCTTTCCATAGATAATGCCCAACTGGCTCATACAAATGAGATTTTTTTTTTTTTTAAATCCATGCACATCAATACCTTTACACACATTATAAACATATCCTCTCATACATCTGTTTACTCACAATTCCAGACACAGAAGTATACCACCCCCTCCCCTCGACACACACACACACACACAGAGCTCCGAGTATAAATTTCACACAAAGTAACTTTGAAATTGGGCAATTCATTTGTTTGTTGCTTCTTTTTTTTCTCAATTTATTTCATGTCATAATACATATACATGTTCCTTCTCGAAAAGACATCCTTTTCAACAATACATAATGGGTATGATATTAAGATATGTAAGAAAAAAAGGGGGAGCAATGTAGACAATGATATATGTATTTCCCCATGAAAATCATGTCATATTATCCTTGCCCAGTGTCACAACTTTACCTGAACATGCATGTACTTTAGTTCTACACGTAGTGATGATTCAATTTAAACTTAGAATAGAAAATCTGAATACCATTGAACATCTTCTTCATTTCCAGATACTGCACAACTTCTCCCATACCATTCCAGTATAGATATACATTGTGCCCTTTTTCAAAAAGCGGTATAAAAATATGCTCGCCCTGCATCAACTTGATTTTCTCCAGGCAAGCTCCAAAGTCATGTCTACATGTACATCCCTGACATGACAAAACAACTTAAAAATTTGGAAATTCAGACATTACACAATGGGACTGTCAGGATCATCAATTACTAAATTTTTTACCAAACATAACAAACTGGAATGTGATGGGTATCATTATTTATCTGAAATGTACAATTCAACTTTGCTTAAACAAGCAAATGTACATAATCATGAATTATGCAACAAAACACATGGGCCTACTGCAATTTGCAAGCAACAGCGCAAAAAATGGTTCAATCTCTACTTGCTCAAGGAAATCTTCCATCATTGGAATGGTTATTTCACAAAATGAACAAACAGAAACAAGTCTATTTGGCCAAGTTTGAAATTGGAAACTAAGAACTTCAGTTTATGCCCAAGTACAGTACAGTGGGTCCTCATTATAAATAACAAACTCCTTGGGACCAAGGAAATTACAGTTAACCTTGCATAACTCGAAGTCACATAAGTCAAACTTTCCCTAAGTCGAATCAAATTTTTTGACCAAACTATACAAAACATGTGTTATTTACATTTCCTATGTCAAATTTTGCATACATGTAAGTCAAACTATTTCTTGTGATCCCAACAGATTTGACTAATGCAAAGTTAACTGTACCTCTTTATATCGAAACCTTGTTATATCAGGGCTAAAAAAGAATAGAATACAAATAAGCAGGACCAGCAAAATTACCTTTTCATAATTAGAGTTTCTTTTAACAGTGCTCTTTATAAGGAGGTTGTAGCATATTGTTCCCAAAATAAGTTGTGCTTTCTAAATGAAAAAGATGGTCTACTGAATTTCTTTCATGGCAAAGAACTGGCAAATAAATATTACAAATATGATATATCTATCATCAAGTATTTAAAGGGAATGTGTCCACTGCAAACACTTTTACTGTATATTCTATGAATACCTTTAAAATGTTAAATACAAGAATAATTTTTGAGATACAGGGAGAAAAAAAACCAACCATAAGTCTTTGTGAGAATAATTCCCTTACAACGCTTGAAAGTGCTTTTTTTTTTGCTCTAAAAGTTAACAAAATGTGATCAGAATTGCAAAATATTTAGGATAGCACTATTAAAAGAACATTCTTTTCACATCAGAATGTCATTTTTCAACACTCCTTTTAATACTATATCAGGATTTCTCTTACAGCAATTATAATGTAAAAAATTAAAGGTACAGATTTACATCCTCTTTGTATCAAAACTCTCAGACTGTTCTTGGGAACAGATAATCAGAGTGATATCAATGACTTGTATCACAATATTTTTGCATACTTAAAAAAAAAGGAGTTTGTAGAAATATACATTTGTTTGTCCTGAATCCAGTATTAGGATACACTGTACATGTATACCTACATGGTGTACTTAGCTCAAATAAAAGTTAATATTCATTGCCTAATTGCCCTCATACATGTATATTCACCCCTTCAAGTGTTCAAAACTAGAATGGAAATTACTTATTGCATGCTTGATTCATTTCACTTCACTTTTGCGGCTAGCTTCCTCATTGTCATGCTTTTGCTACCCAGTTCATTAAACTTCTTTGATGATTCTTTCTTACGATTGCCGGTTTGCTTCTTGCAGAAGAAATGTAGCCGCGATGTGATAAACTTTGCAAGAAGTTTCCTTTTGATGTTATGGCAGTCTGCAAACTTCACATCTTCAGTTAGCTCTTGCGCTCGTTCTAGAAGCACACTCTTCACATTTTTTTCATCCATGAGCTTGTCTTCAGCCTCGCGGAACATCGCTTCGACAGTCAATATCATCTTGAATGTCTTGTCTGACACACGAAAAAGGCATCCAGTTTTGAACTCTTTCAGCATGGTGAGCTGTGCATCAGGATGTGTGTCTTCTGTGTCTTCAGCTGTCACCTCACTCATGCAAGTTTCGCAAGTTGTCTCGTTCTTCTTAACACTGGTGGCACAGTAGCCTGCAAGGTTGTAGAGGCTAGCGCGCTCTGCTGGAGGAAGACAACTGACATCGGGGTTGTCTGACAGGATGATGCCCGAGACTTCGACTTCCTCTGGGACCTGCACGTTCTGTTGCAGGAAATCAGCGAGGAATTCGCCATCATCTTGGCTGTAACTCCCTGAACGTGGCAGCGTGAGAAACTGGGCAGTGCTGATGAGTTTCAGGGCAAACTTGAATTCTAGTGGGGATGGGACCGGCTTCCTCAGGCGAACGACAGAAAACAGATTTTCCAAACAGTCTTGTGTTAGTCTACCTGTAAGAAGGTATTTGTGACCAGCATCAAGAAGCTCCTCAGCTAAGCTAAGAACTGATGTAGTAGTCAAGATGACCCCGGTTTGGCATGGCTTCCAGTCACCTTTACCTATCTTCATCCCCTTGAACACAGCTTTGACATCTTGAAGAAATGACAGAGTTTCCTTGTATTTATCTGGCTTCATCTTGCTAAGGGCCAAAACAGGATGACGGCTTGTCATGATCTCGAACCAATGGTTCACCATTTCGATAAACCAAGCTGCAGTACGATGTTCTGCACCCCTGCTTTCTTTGTTTGCAAGGTAGATGAGGGCACTGCTCACATCATGGCTGATCACATGTGTAGCGCTGGACACTTTCATTTTCTCGAAGTGAGAAGGTGCAAGTTTGGCCTTGGTAAGCTTTGGTGCCAGCTTCAACTCGTGGTGCTCTTGGAAGCATGCAAGGTCATGAAGGGGGTAATCACTGACGATGGATGAGCGAAGCTGATGGCGCTCTACGGTGTCTTTGGAAAGAACAAAATTCTGCCCACTTATTAGAGCTGACTTGATGTTTTTGAACAAATGAGGAACATCAGCGAGAAAATACAGCCAACCTTCTGTTTCCTGCGGGTGAGGGATTCTGTAGACCGTCTGGCAATGTTTACCGCATATTATCCCAAACGACTTCCACATAGCCCGATTGGCGCTACCCATATCACTTGTTACTGCTTGGACATGCAGGCCGGTGTCTGCTGCACGACTGATGATGTCCAGAATGATGTCCTTGAAGACGATTCCATCTGTTGAGCCACTTGTAAAGTGATAGCCAATCGTTTGCTTCCAGCGAGAGGTAATTCCACCGAGCATGAACACAAGCGCATGGTCAGCACTGCCACAGTGTCTTGGCAATGTCACATCGCCTACAAGGTGACCACTAGTGACATCATACTCGACTTTTTGTGTCAGAGACATTTCGTCTAGTGTAAGACAGCAAAGTCGTTCTTCCTTAGTCAGACCATCAACTTTCAGCTTCAGCAGTTCAAAGACCTGCGTCAATACACCTGGCTGAAAAGAAATGTACTGTAACCTCCTCTGAAGTGTGCGTTCCGATGGTAGTGGGTATTGCAGTTTTAATAGGACTTTGTATCCTGCCGATCCACATGAGAACCTCAGCTGTAGGGCCTTCTTAACTGTGGCTGGTGACCACTGTACCCCATTCATAGCCCGTCGTGACATAGCGTTTAGCTGATCTTTCCCAAAGATTCGTGCTGTCCGCGATTCCTGTTTCAGTTTAGCTTTCTGAATAGCTCTATACTGTTTCTTTGTTTTCCGAAGTTCAGTCTTCAAGGTCTTGATTCGCCCTTGCATTTTCATTCTTGGTTTACTTGGTGGTACACTTGATGTGGTGGGGTAGTTCTCGTCTTCTGTGGCAGTGTCTTCAACTGGAATAACAAATAACAGAGGAGAGAAAAAATTACAATAACATAATAAGAGAACAAAATGTAATTTGTACCCTTCATTTTGAGACAAACTTATGCAAGTTAATCCCTTTTCTAAATCACATTGCTAGCATGAACATCTTAAAAGAGGCATTTTATACCTCAAAATCCTCCAAGAAAGAATGAGCATAATTTCATGAAATTAATAGAAATTTCACATACCAGTTTCCAAATAGAATAAATGCTAATTTTTTCTAATCATGGAAACTTGTATTTTTCAACAAATGAAAAAGAGGCCCTAGTTGTAGTCAAACAGATTTAAGGGAGAGCATCTCAAATAATGGAAAATTATTGATCTTTTTTATTTGTGTGTATGTGTGTGTTGGGGGGGGGGGGGAGGGGCATTTATCTATTTGATTTCAATGAACATTCTAAATGAATAAGAAAAACAATATGCAGCTGTTTTTTAGTATAACAAAAGCAGTCTCCCCCCCCCCCCCCATGATGTAAGACAAATAATTTTTCACATGTTTTTATACAGCCCTGGGGAGTGTTTCATGAAGGGTCTTGTCAGTGATTTTCAGTCACAACTGTTATAAGCTACTGAAATCCATGCATCTGATTGGCTGAGAGCAACTTTGTCAGTGAAAATCACTGACAAGACTCTTCATGAAATGCTCCCCTGTACTTACAGATAAACTGCATACATGCAATCCTACAGAATGAAGGCACACATTTTGTCTTCTGGGCAATTCCACTGGTTGGTCCAAAATAGTGAATCTGAGTAACCAACTTCTGAAGTTTTGAAGCTGCATTTACTACTCTAATATATACATGTATGTGCAGTGTTGTGAATAAAACTCATTTACCTTTAAACACCTATAGTCAGAGAACAGGAGATTAACAGGTTACTCAATATCTCTCTTAATGTAACGTGAGTAACCATGGAATTGCCCTTCTGTAGTTTGGACAAAGGAAGTTAAAATAACGACAGTAGTTTGATAAAAATGATTCATTGATTCAGTACGTACCTGAACTTGAAGTTGATGTTGTTTTGTCTGCTGGGTTAATACAGTAGGTATGGTCAAAGGAAACGCACGATTTCTTGGTAGCACTAACAGCGTTTGGTGTACAGGGAAGGCGTTTCAGAGGTCGCCTGGGCTTCAGCACACTGCGATGGCAGAATATGGTTGGTACCGCCTGCCACTTCAGTTTTTTCTTCCCATCTGCTCTCCCATTTTCAAATTGTGATTCATCGAAGTGAATCTGCAGAAAAGAAGATACAATTTTGTTAATTCTAATAACTCCCTGGTCCTAAATGTAGGTAGTGCTATAGATTTCAACAAATGTCACTGCATCTTGTCACCCCCCCCCCCCTTCACATCACTAGGTCAGTTGGGAGAATATTAAAGTTGAACTTCTCATTGTCTGAAATTTAATAATTTTTCATCGACATACACATGCTGATTACTCTAATACAAAATCCCCTAGTCTACTTTAACTAACTACACTTAGTGACACTGACAAATACAGAATCTCTGATGAAATCTCCAGTGGTGCTATGTTGGGTCTCAAGAAAGAGATTTGATCATATATGAACAAGGGCTAGTGTCGGAATTCAGGAGAGCAGTTTTCTCTCGTCCTCCTTTCAACGCTCTAGTCCTCCTTCGGAGGGCATACTTTGTATGACTGAATCTCTTTGTTGAGACCCAGACATTAGCACCAATGCCTAGATTTTATCAGACATCTCACTATTCCACATCAAATAGTTTTGATTCTGTTGCATCACCAACAGCACATGCGGATACGCTAAAAAGCCACCATTTTCAAATGTGAATTACAAACGGAACCATGAAGACCGAAACATCTTTGTTGTTTAAAATATTCTGAAACTCATTTTTTTGCCTAAATTACTTTTTTTGACATTTTTTGGGGTAAAAAAACTGGGTCAAAATGAAAATGTGATAGGCAGATTCTTCATGAAAAATTACACCTGATTGTCTACTTTTGTTTTCATAACATTTTTTTTCATGATCCCCACATCAAACAAATGGGCTTCTGATTTAAGAGAGGAAAAAATTTGGCTGAGAAAAAGGGCCTTATTGTTGGCGTTGACTTGTTTCTATTGTCCTCTTGTTCAGTCTCCCAAATCGGCCGTGCCCCTCTACTGCCAGCCTAGCGTTAACAATTAAGTTAGATCATAAGACTGGAGTGAAAGGATATTCATTTCTTTTTAAATTTCACTTTCAACTCTACTGCCAGTCTAACGTTAACAATCAAGTTAAGTTAGCTCATAAGACTGGAGTGAGAGGATATTTTTTTTTAATTTCACTTTCAACTCTGAAACTTCAAATTTGTACTCTTAGTAAGAGTTCAAGAGACCCTGAATCAGGTTACCTAGCAATTTCTTTAATTAAATCTTGGTTAGAGTGATTTTGTGTCTGTTTTAAAAGAGTGCAGCAGACACGTTTCAGTGGCAGTGGCCAGTAGTCAGTACAGTCAACAGTGGCAGTGGCAGTGCAAGAACCCAGAAATTCGAATCCACTCTCAAGCTTTTTAACAATAACATCTGAATTCTTGCTATTATTCACCATTCATGTGTTTATACATTCTAAGACTAAAAGTCGGTTGTTCTTTAAGGTTTAATAAACATTCTGTTCAGTTCTGGTTGAATTCTGTAGACCAATTCAGACAGAAGAAAGGCATGCCTATTCTGCAAGTTTAAGTTTACATACGTAACCTATAGGCCTACACCGATATTAATACATGGGACCGATATGGCACTTCTTACCTCGCACAAACAAGATGAAGAAGTTGGTTTCCACCCCACTCTGCTCACTTTGTTCTCCCATATTTTTCGTCTTTGTGGATCTGCGGGGAACCTATACATCTTGTACCCCTTCTCCGATTTATTGCTGCACCCGAAGGCGCAACAACCCGTCATTTTTTGTCGTGATCTTTAAATCACTGACTGTCAGCTAGAGCTCGTTTGATATCACGGTCGCGGTGCTGCTGCGGATCGGAGCTAGCTAGCTAGCTCGAAACAAAATGGCGCCAGGAGTCACGTGACCATCAAATTCCGGTCCCCCTATGTCGCTACTCTCTATATAAAGGTACTCTAGTTTTTGGTAAGAGAGGACTGTATGTTTATATCCCCATACACCTGTACAGGTAAATTGAATTCAAAATATCAGCTTCAAACATTACTACAGTGAAGAGGTATTACAAAAACTGAATACTCAAGAACAAGAGATTCATTTATGATTTTCAAGACGCTCGGCGATGTTCTCATTCAGGAGATGATCAAGCATGATGTAGGAGAAAAGGTTAGTTGATTTGTTAGACGGGTGAAGCTTAGAACAAGAGATTCGTTCATGATTTCAAGACGCTCGGCGATGTCCTCATTCAGCAGATGATCAAGCATGATGTAGAAGAAAAGGTTAGTTTATTTGTTAGAGAGGTGAAGCTAAGAACAAGAGATTCGTTCATGATTTCAAGACGCTCGGTGATGTCCTCATTCAGGAGTTGATCAAGCATGATGTAGGAGAAAAAGTTAGTTTATTTGTTAGAGCAGACCAAGACGGAAACATATTTGTCCCTGTATGTTTTGGGCCTCATGCTGGTAAATTATATTCAAAATATTGCCTTCAAACATTACTCAAATAAAGAAGTATCGCAGTAACTAAATACCCAAACTACACTAAGCATAAACATAGACTTGTAGATAGAGGAGTCAAGGCATATGCATAGATGACTCTGAGTGAATTTTCATTTGTTAATTATCAAAAAGAATTGCACCTTTTATGCTCCTATATCTTCCTTTACTTAGTTTACTCTAACATACGATGTTGTAGGCCTAAGCCTGTTCATTGATCCAGTATTCTTCCATTTATTTGCGACTTTGTGCTCCACTGCAGGGTGCTTAACAGTGTATCTGTTTGGACAAGTATTTTAAATGAAAACCAAATGAGGATTATTAGAAAGGACGTTTGAATCTTGAACAGCATGCTTGATAAATAATCTTCATTGCTGGTATTCTTTAAATTGTGTCATCCTATTTCAGTAGACTTGTTTTAATATTCATAAATTGTTTAAATTGTTATTGTTTATTGTGCAGATGTCATCCATGAATGCATTTATTTATGTATACATGTATGTGCAGACATTAACCAGTGATGCACCATAAAGCCTACGGTAGGTTGTTAAAACCACTAAAACATTTCGCTAAAATCAAGATAAAATAATTTTAGAATTCCACTTTAGGTTCGCATACAAAATTATAAAAATTGTAAAATCCTAAACTTTCTTAACATTATATTTTTGCAAATTGTCATGGCAGGAAAATTTCACAGTGAGCAACTTTCATGAATTGCAAAAATTTATTGTTTTGTCAATTGTGATACAATTATTTGGTGGGATGAAACTTTCAAAAATCTGAAACACTCTTAAAATTCACGAACATTTTTTGCACACAAAAATAAAGAATTTTCTAGTTTGACAGTAACAGAATTCCTTCCTCCCATCAGTCCCCTTTGGCATTGATCTTCATTACTAGTTCCCTCGGAGAGGACCTAAAGCTGTCGACCGTCTGGTTGCTTACTTACAAGCATTTATGCTTTCTTAGCAGTCAGGTAAAATAACCACCGCAACCCAACCCATTTAGTTCCCAGGTATGAGGGACCACATCTTAGGAGAGGAGAGCAACATGTTTACCAACACCGCCGGTGAGAGCGTCGAGGTCACCATCCAATCGACCCCTGAGGAAACCAAGCTCCTGCTGACCAAGGTGCTGGATGAGAACCAGGAAGCTGCAGCCCTGCTGGCAGAGGCACTGCACGCGACCCCTGACACGGTGCTGGATTCACGGCTCCAAGATCTCAACTTTGACCTTGATATGGATAATATAGGAATTTGGATCGATCCAATAGGTAATGAGGTTAGAGCAGCTTTCTAGACTAGAGAGGGCTGTTGAAGAGGTGGGGGGGGGGGGGGGAGGATATAACAGCCCCTACAACTACTATTTATTTTATTTATTTATTTTGCATTTTCTAAGGCTATTGGCATATCTCATAATGATAATTTGTTTTTCTTCTCTTTTTGTTTGATGGAAAAGAATTTGAAAGAATCTGTCGTCGTCAAATGTGGAATAAGGAGGTAGTTATGTCCCCCCCCCCCCCCCCCCCCCGGGTTCCAAGCACAACTTGATGTGGCTGTATAAGTATCTTTTATTGAGTATTACTGTAGATTATATACTATTTATTACTCCATTTGCCAGTAACATATAAAATGTTGATCCTTCAAAAAATACCACTTCTAAATATATCCAATCTGGCTGGCTTTGTGTGACATGTTATAATAATGATAATAATAATAAATAACTTTTTTTGTATAGGGCATATTTGCATGTCTCTAGGCACTTTACAGAACAGAATACAGAAGGAGTGGAAATGGTACACTGGGTTTATAATTGTAAGATCTTACAAAGTGCTGAATAGATCTGTTTTCAAATTACTCCTGAAATTTTCATGTTTCTTTATTTCTAAGTTATTCCGGCAAGTTATTCCACGAATCAGTGGTTCCATATGAAAATGACCTTTCCCATATGATTTAGTCACTGTTTGTGGGACATGTTATGTATGAATAGTGAACATGAATAAACAATAATTGTATATTGCACACAGATAGTACATCAGAATACATCAAGGGTATTGAGGATGAAGTGCCAAAGAGTGGTGTATATTGGCATGGACTCCAGTGTGCTGTAATCCTGATAGGTGCCTTTCATCGTAAGACAGGATCACCAGTCTTGGGTGTCGTAAACCAGCCTTTTTCTAAGCAGGATCCAGAATCAAAGAGGTAGGAGGGAAATTTGTTTGATGTTATTTTGAGTTCTGGTAATATAATGACAGAAAAGACATTATTAAGAAATCAAAGGAAACTTCAACGAATGTTCCAGAATTCAATTGAATGATATCTGCCACAATATTTACCGGTAGATACATAATGTAGAGGTGTTGTGGTCGAGTGGTTACGTTGCCGGACTGTCGATCACAAGGTTCGCGGTTAGAGTCCCGCTGTGGCACTAATGTCCTCTGGCAAGACATTGATCTACATTTGCCACACTCAACCCAGGTGATGTAAATGGGAACCTGGCAGGAATTAATTCCTTAAAATGCTAGAGCGCCGTAATGGCTGCACAGCTAAAGAGACTTAATTTTTATTTGTACTACATAAAAGCTGAGTATTATTATTATTATCATTATATTAATGTCTGAAAGCTGAGTAATGAGCAAAGATTAAGCCCTTTGTCCACTAGTTGCTTATCTGCAATTCTACACATGCTTTCATAGCAGTCAGGTAAAATATTACTATTACTATTAAAAGCTATTTAAGTTATGTCGTTGCATTACAGACCCTACCTCTCGCTTTGATGTTCCTCATTCAAACGCCATTTTGTCAAATAGCACAACAGAAGCGAACTGATAGACCAGAGTGCACTGTCAAATTGTTATAGTATTAAGACTTTATTTGCTTGTGAAATGTGAATTTTATGATTTGACTGGAGATATAACCAACATTTAAATTCTATTTTTTCTTGGAACTTCCCACTTTTAGTTGGACAGGTCATTCCTTCTGGGGTGCAAGCCATGGAGAATTCCATTGCAACTCTCTCCCCTCCTCTCAGGGCAACTCTACCACCCCTACATCTAGCAATGGACTAGCCTTCACCATGAGTGCAAGTGAGGAAGCCCACACGAAGGATGCATTTTCATCTCTCGGAAGAGTCCACTTTGCTAGTGGTGCGGGGTACAAGATCTTATGTGTGATCAAGGGACACGTAGATGCCTATATTCTCACCAAAGGAAGCACTTTCAAATGGGATACCTGTGGACCTCAAGCTATTCTGAAATCTCTCGGGGGAGGCATCATCGACTACCAAAAGTGGAAGTCATCGAGCAATGACGCAGAGGATGGAAATTTTCTGGCGAGCGCTGGTCTGAAGTATGATAAACCAGATTCTGAGGAACCTGTATCGGAAGGTCAGAAGTGGAGTAACTCGGGAGGTATAATTGCTTACATAGATCCGGGAGTGCTGAAAAAGATTCATGGTGCCTCGCAAGATTGAAAACCCCAGATTGAAAGTCCAAGATTGAAAACCCCAGCTTGAAAGTCCAAGAATGGAAACCCCAGATTGAAAAACCAAGAGTGGAAACCCCAGATTAAAAGTCCAAGAACGGAAACCCCAGATTGAAAGACTAAGATTGAAAACCCCAGATTGAAAGTCCAAGATTGGAAACCCAAGAGAAGATAAAGTATGTGAGTTGTGAAATGTGTATGTGTCTTTCAGTGGTAGGTATGACTAATACATTACATGCAGGGGTCTCACCTGTGCATTACGAAATTAGTTCTCCTACAGGGCACGACAGATTTTAACATTGGTAAATTATCCCCCTTAATAGAACTGACATGCATAAAGATACACAGGTATAGACACAGTTAATACAAATGCCAATCCATAGTCCCCCCCCCCTCCCCCAAACTACAATGTATTTCCTCTGGGGTACTGGCAAATCCATTTCACTAAATTCAAGGAACCAAATACGTGTACCGGTACTTGCTGGGCTGCTGAGAACCATGTATTTAATGATTAGGTTTTTTTTTCTTGCTTTAAAAATTGTCGCAAAGTGTAGGAATTTTACAATTACATGCAACTTAAACTCCGTGAAGTTTGTTCAATTGAGGGATCCAAAGATGCTGCATAATTCAGTTTTAATATTCAATATTCATTTTAGCTGTATTTCAAAGTTTTATATAAATTCAGAATCAACTCATCTATTTGTATTAGAAGTTGTTTTGGTTCTGCACTTATTCACAAGTATGAAATTATGTTATGTCCATAGATGAAGTTTGTTAAATCACCTTGTCTTAATATTTGTACCAAAAATATGTATATGTAATTCACTAATGCTACTATATAGGTATGGCTTTGAAACTGGGTGACAGATTCCAAGCAATGATATGTAGTTAATTTTATGCCCCATATTTTACTGATTGAGAGTAATGAAATATGAACAGTATTCTCTCTTTGGTATTTAGCAACAGCATAAATTTCATATGATCATCATATATACCAAAGTCTGTTATTTATTATTATCATTTTTTAAATACTCAGGCTGAAATAGATGCAACTGTTATTCAAAATCACCTTGATCAAGCTAATCAGGCGCCTTTCATGTATGAAGAATCTTGGCTCTGTCTTGTAAAGAGTTGCAATCGATCCTGATTGAAGTCCTCCAATCAATCGAAGAGTTACATTAGAGAACCTAAATGAGATGTCGTAATGGCCAAGTTGTCATGGTTGCTGGTTCCAAACAATGTGCCTCATAGTGTGCCTCAATGATAGGATTTCCTTGAAAATGACAGAGGTATTTCCTGAGGCTTATAAACATCATTAAAAGCATTATTTCAAGTAAGATATTAGTCAAGAGATTTAAAAAAAAATGGTCTCAGAATACTGATTATTTTCAAGATTTTTTAAAGATAAAATCATTAGAAATCATTAGTTTTACTGCGTATCTGAGAGATTTAAAAAAAAAGTGGTCTCAGAATACTGATTATTTTGTGACAATATTTTAGAGATAAAATTGTGCTCAAAATACCCTCCTAGGTATTTTTTATTCCAACATTATTTTAGCAAGAGGTAAAACATTGGACTAATGTTTATTTCCTTTTAAGTTGTACATATGTGGAGCTATTTATAGACCAAAGTTTTCTCTTGAACTTATTGTATTATTGAAGAAATTTAACTGAATTAGCACTAACAGATCATGAATGTACTCGTCGTTATCATCATGGCCATTTTTAATTGTCTATTTTCCCTGAACTGCCTGTTAGGACTTTGAATTTTCTTTGTGGCCCAGTTTGAAAAAACAAAAGGGCAACATTCCCTTTGTCAATATAGTTGTGTGTGATATAATTTGTTTGCTTGTTTTTACCATATTTGAGAAAGCTCAGATGCACCAAAATGATGTAAGTTAATTCAGATGGAACTTCGCTGTTTTGCACCAACACATAGAAATCATGTGAATAATTTGTATGCAGAAACCTAGTTAATAAATGTGTGTAATGCATGCTGGACGTGCATAGAATCATCCAACGAATAATCTATTTACAACTGAATATTAAAACGAATTTTTACAGACATGCAAAGTCCATTTTAAATGGAGGAATACATTGAAATTACCGGTATAGATATATTTAAATATTTTATTCAGAACTATAATATGTTATGTTAATTATGAAAAGTATGTAATTATTTTGTATGCTTTTCTGCCTCTATATAAAGATAAATTTGAGTTCTGTAAACTGCCAGTACTGAAGCGATGGGGAAAGGATGATTATGAATCACATAATAATTATAATAACTCCGATTTTTGGGGGAATCACCAAAATAAAAAAGGAAATGCTGAAAATCACAAGCACTTTCAAAGGAATAGGTATGTGGGACTACACACGCATGTGGCATAAAGTTTAGTTCAAACATTTTACCCATTTTGTGTTATACAGGTATTTCGAATATGAGGCTTTTTAAAGAGCAATCCTTTTTATGGAGGCATTATTTCTTCTATGATATTCTGCCAAACTAACGTAAAAAGAATGATAAAGCTCACTAATTATTTATTACCTTCAGCAAAATCCAACTTTTAAGTTTAATTTTAAGCCAAGATATATCAATGACATCTATTCAGAAAATAAAAAATCAACCCATCCCCCCTCCCCAACTGTTCTGTTGAATTTTTGTGGTTTAAGCACATATTAAAGTCACATACACTGTGGAATTTATTTTGTCGTGTACAAAAAAAAGGGAAGCGTGCAATATAGAATATCCCAGCAGGTGTGTGCAGTCCATTTATCAATATATATTTTCTAGATTCAAATATTCAGATATTTTTCTATGTTTTAAGATTATTTCCATGTTAAAAGAGAGATGGATCTTCTAGAGACATCGAACAGTTTATATGTACAATTTTACTCTATTCCTACGTGGTGCTCTTTGCAAAATAAAAAACGAAAAATATTTATTACGCTGTAGTGTACAGTGTACATTGTATCTTATGCAGTACGGTATTAGGTTTATTGGGTTCAAGTTATTAACAATGTCAAATATAGATATAATAATATGCATAACATTTCAATTTATTCTGAGGGGAAGTAGATAATGTTGTTTTATGTATTATTTAACTTAATAGTTCATTCAAGATGTGTAATTCAAAAAAGGAAAGTTAATCATTGTAATTTGTAATAATGTATTTATATTCATTGCGATAAAGAGATACGTGTATATTGTAGAAATATTTGTGTTTAATCATGTAGGATGATAGATGATACTTGTTTGTTATTTTACAACTGCACTATATATTCTATTATATCTTTTTTTTATTATTCTAGTTTTTAACTCTCAAATGGCTGTGAATATATTTATGTAATAAATTAATCAATATAGACTCGATATAGATCCACTAAACGATTGTATTGTATGTGGTTTTTCTTTGTGTGTACAAGAAATTAACAAATTAAGTAAGCTTCCTTTCCGGCTCTCACTCTCATATTATCAGCCTTTCTCTCACTTAAATTCTTCTTTATCTGCAAATACTATCATCAATTCTTTAAAAATTTACGAAGAGCACTCACTAAAATAGTGTACTTGTGCATCTGAGCATCAACAAGCATTTCCATTTGTTTATTTTTTCTTCATCTCGTCTCAAAATAGTTTCCATATATCTTTCAGTCCAATACCAACCCCATGTACCTCACACGCCCTCGATTTTCATATATAACTACTGCACTAGACTCGCTTCATAGTGATAACAGAAAAGATACACACACGTACAAAGTCAGCAATAGACAGCGTAATTTTTTTTACATAGTGCCTCTTTCTTTTTTAGCATTTTAATCATAAACCTTTTATGCAGTCAATAATGCCATCATACCATTGAAAAAAATAAACAAATCCAACTCTTTGAAGCCGCGATACACAGCCTGCGTCTGAACCACCGGAAATCCCTCTCCCAGCACTATATTCCCAAGAAATTCACATTATCTTCAACAAATGTCTGTTTTAAACAGCAATACTCTGTAGTTAGAAGAATTCAAAACAACTTTTCTTCATTTTTTTCATATAAAAGTCTGTTTATATAACTGGTGGGATAAATAGATATATAAGGACAATATTTTCCAAATATGATTTTTTTTCATCTTGAATACATTTCTTACAGTACGAACTTGCACAGTGTTTATGATAGAGAAGAAAGTTGAAGAATCAAGGCTATAAAGGAGAAGAGGAAGATTGAGAGAAGGTAGAAAAGGAGAGAGAGATAGATAAAGCGACCCCATCCACCAATATCACAGATAGGTGCAAGATTTTCAACTTACAATTCTTTAAAAAGTACACTTATAAAATATATACTTGACACATGGCAGTGTAACAACGAAAGGAATAAAGTCATGTATAAAAACTACTGCAACATTAGTCAGTCTTTGACTATTATAAACAATATATATAGAAAGATATTCATTGTACAGAATATACAGAGCAAAATGATGTCATTATTAGTACAGTGAAAAGATAAATCTTTATACCCATGTCAAGAAAATGAAGAAGAAAAAAAAAGAATCTTTCATAGATCCAAGCGATGATGACCAAAAAAAAAAAGAGGAAAAAACAAACTTTAAAGAGAAAAATATCTATATACTTCTCAACAATACTCGACCCATAGTTTGTTAACGTAACGCCCAACAAAAATACATAAATAAGAATATTCATGTACCCTAAGTACACCACATGACATAATAATATTAAATCATTTCTTTTTCTATTTATAAAAAGGTCACACCTTTCTTCATGATGACAGTATCAAAAGTAATCAAAACAAAATTAATTACAGTGATGGAAAGGAAAATATCAAAACATTACTGACCAGAAAAGATGGCCAGATGATGAATACAAGAATAAAACTCGGACAAGAAAACAAAAGGAATACAAGAATTAAAATCTGCATGGCTGGCTACTGCAACTAGGATCATTTGTATAAAGAGGATATTTTGTAGCACTTGCAGGAAATGTTAAAGTTTACTTGCAAGAACTCGCCCTACCATTACTTTCAAAATGTCTGTTTCTTCCCTCAGCCTTGTACCCTTAATTATGATGCCAATGTTTACAACAGGCCATTTGGAGCCATATTGGGCCAAAGGTTTAATCAAATTCACGGTATCTCATTTATATAACAAATTTGCTTAAAAGAAGTTCCTTGAAAAACCACAGGGTCTGTCTCGCTTTGGTCCCATTCTATACAATAGTAGTATTTTTTAAAGTGATTGAATTAGATTTGTTTGATTATTAACCTTTTTCACTCGACCCAAAGTCCCAGTACCCAAAGATGGAAATAGGCATTCCAAAAAGAAGAATGCATTGGAAAAATGGCAGACATTATTACAGTTATTATGGTAACCGTGCGATGCAGATCCCTTGTCCAAAAATGAAAATTTAAAAGAAAAATTTAAGCATGAAATAGCAGGCTCTGAAAAAAATTACTTTTAAAAGTCAGGACCAAAATAGGAACATCTACATGTACTATACAATATATATCACAATGTATCTTTTCAACATCAGTACAAAGTACTTCTTTTCAATAAGTTATAATCAGATTGAGTGAGATTAAATATAGTGATTGCATCATCATCATTTCAATAAATTTTTAAACACTAAAAAGGGACTTGTCCCTATCAATAATCATCAAAATACATTTATTTGGTTTTAGGAATTGTGCAACACATAGGCCACTTACCTAGATTCATTGACAAAGTCATGATGAGAGAGGGGGGAAATTTTATCCATCTCACTATGGACGGCGGGACGTGTCAAAAATCCTTTCCATCTCCCTATGGACGGCAGGATGTGTCAAAATCCAACAACAAACAATTGACAAGAATACTTTAAAGTGAAGAGATATCATAAAAGCAAGCATGGTGAGCATATAACAAAAAGTGATACCTTGCATTATGCTGCTTGATTGTTTCACTGGCTTTTCTAACTACATACCAACTTTGACATAATTAAATAGGTTGATACAAAAGGGTGTGATTGAGTGACCAGATTTATGACAAAGTGGAAATTTGCCATGATTTTTGTGAAATACACTAGTTTGCAAGAATGTCTTTTACAAATTATATTTGTTAAAATGTCTCGATTGTAGACCATGTATTTAAACACAAGACAAACAATAGTTAACCAAATTTCATATACCGGTAGAAAAAATGGGACATTTAATTCCTTTCTTGGACTTTGTAGTCCACTGGAGAGTTGAATCTCCTATGGCAATGGTTAGTGCTGTTATCATAACTTTCATGACTTGTTTTCAAACCGTGAAATCAAGCAGTAAACTGCTCACGTTATCAAGTTCAAACAGAAAATATGACAGAGAGTGCAAAGTTACAATTGGGTGCATACAGAAGAGCAGAGAAGGTGCATGTTACAAGCTTATTGTTGCATCCTAAGTAACAACTGATTCATTTTTGCTTTAGAGAATCAACACCTTGCTACATGTATGAGAGCAGATTCTCAGCTTTAGGATGGCACAAATGAAACTGTTTAAGTCACAACTGCCCATTTCTAATCCTTTGACAATGAAGCTCAAGAATATTCTTGGGGTTCAAATTGAACAGAGTATATATATAATGACAAGAGGATATCAGCTCAAGAATCTCATGTTTATCAAGTTACACATAAATATGCATGTATACTTGTATAATAAAACCTTCAATGTTAAAATTACAAATCTCTATAGGCAAAGTCGGGAGACAGAGGAATCTAAAAAAGGTTCTAACATTAGTTTTAAAGACAACAAATAGAAATCATTCTTCCTATATATTTGTCATTTGTGTCATATGCATTATTAGGAAGAGTGATGTGCACTACGAAACAAAACACGCCCATTGGAAAATGGGAACAGGTTCTTTTTGTCTGGATCCTTAGTGTGTAATGTGCATGTGATATTAGTAAACCCGTTCAATGCCGCAGATGAAAAAAAAGTCAATCATATTTTGGACTTGTGACATCTGGAGAGTAACATGTAAGTCACGATATGAATACATCAGGTTACGCAAACACAAACATTGTAGTACAATAACAGCACCAATGAAATCTGTCTAGTAATTTCTTTGAATTGTTTTCTTTCCCATGAACAATCAAAGAATATCATATCCAAACCCACCACCAACCTTGTTTCATCAAACCTGTTATCAAAATCAAGTTATAATAACTCTTACAAGCTACTGAAATCATTGCATCTAATTGGCTGAGAGCAAATTTGTCAATTTGAGCATTTCTTATCGAATCAAATTTGAAGAAACAAAGCCCAGATATGAAAATTAATATGTCACGGTTGTGACATCGTCAATGGACAGTCCCCTCTCAAATAGATGAAGGAATTTTTTGCTCAACAAGAATTGAGAGCTTAAGAAAAAATTGATAAGTACAATTGCCAGGACTTACATCAAAGAAGGTATTCAAATGCAAGCATGTCAAACAAGGATATTATTCTGATGGAGTTTCAAAAATAACTTTTAAATACTTGTGCATTGCATGTTAGGCTGTAAAGAGTTTGTGGTACTGCTTCACACTTTATTGTGTGAATTGTAAAAAAAAAAATAAGAAAAATACTTTGTATCAGTATCATTTCCACCATATTTTGGACATTTAAAATCTGATACCAAACTAGTAACCTTTAGTCTATATGGCCAGAATTACTGGCTTGTAAACTGTAAAAACAGATGGTACATGTCATTAGAAAAAAAGACTTCTAATTTTCACAAATAACACCATTTAACCAATAAATAGAGGATAGTTTTATAGTCATAAACACCAACACATAGTGAGGAATATTAACCCCACACATTTCTTTTTCCTGAATTAGATCTATAACTACAAAGAGAATGATTCATACATTAATAATAATCTTCGTCATGCATCCTTTCACAAGGATTCCATCACCAACAGTTGTTTCCAATCAGTTTACCATCAATAGTTGACTCTATAGAATAAGCCAGAAATACATATCCACCATCAGGATAACAAATATAGAATACTTTGTTTTCCCATCACCAATAGAAGGCTTGAAGAATATATCTTGAGACCAGCATTGCAGAGATGGCATCAGGAGATAAATATCGCTGGCATCATTTCCACGATCATGAAGACAAGAGTGCACTCAGAGTCCTTTTTCTCGCGTTCAAACTTCCGTCAAAGAAGTACGATTAAAACAAAGCGTCCGTCGTTGTATCCTCAATACTGCTATGGTTCACTTGTCGGCCATTACATCCACAAAATCCAAAGGACGATACAAAAGTCAAACATCTTCTTAGAATTCGCAAGAACTCTTCATCCGTGTTCATGATGTTATTCCACCACCACAAGAATAAATTGAGCATCTTCAAGGGCGCGAAGTTGCGCCCCGTATCAGACACCTCTCAAAAAAGCGGCAGCTGCCGCACTGTTGTTAAAAAGAGCTGGTACAGCTTCCTTTTCGTTAAAAAAAAGTATACATCACAAGTTTTAAATAAGCAAACATTGCTGACAAGTAGTACATCCATATAATATCTTCCACAGAATATATATATACGTCTTTCGTTGTTCTAAATCTTCAATCAAATAATTGCAAGAGATTTGGGGGGTGGCAGGCAGGCAATCCCGTTCACAGTTTTGTGCAGATGTGTAACAGTCTTGTAGGGAGCCCTCCCGAGTTGAGCTGGTAAAATTCCACGAGCTGAATGAGGTCGGTGAAGCGTGTCCCGCCGTCGTCTATCGTGTAGACGCCATCTTCAACCTGAATGAAAAAGGAAACATAAAGATATCAATAATTCATTTCAATAAATATTTTGCTGAAAAGTTTTATCTAATTTTAATTTCACAATAATTTGGGCACACTATCTGAAGTCTTGACAATTCTCTGTAAGAAACTTTTGGTGACCCAACATTTGACCAAGCTTTATTTCCTCAAAGCTTAAGGGTTAGGGTGAGGGCTACAAACATTTCAGCTTAGTTAGGGTAAGGGTAAGTTAAGTTGTTGGTAACAATTTTCAAGTTTGCTTGTTTTTGTGTTTCTTTTGACAGACCTCTTAAAGGTAAAGACCAGTTTTTGGAAACGGCCCCCTCTCAAAAAATGAAATGAAAGCTCTTATTACCAATCATGTGAAAGAATATGTTTTGACTAATACGTGATGATACAAATTTTGCCGGGGAAACTGCCTTCTAATTTATATATTTGGTAAACTATTATATCTATCCGGACTGGATAGATATAGCGTAGTCCCATATACATCTTTCTGTGTACAGTGGTTGTAACTTTACTAAGACTGAGCCAAAGTTCTTATCATTTGGATGATTCCAGAACCTTGCAGTACACACCAATACTTATATGCTAGATGATCAACCTTTTCTAATCGATTCCACAACGTTTCTTTCACAGTGCAATTGCATGACCAGAACTGGTCTATACCTTTAAGTTTCCACTGATTTTTCTTAGAGCTCCCCAGAAATAAAATGCCTGCTTCTACTTTATACTGACCATGTTGATTTGATAGTGCTTGACCTTCTGATTGTGGCTAAACGAGAGGACGAACGCTCCTGGAATCCGTTGACTCTCCCTGATCAGGAACATCCCGTCCACCATGCCTTGCTTGGCAAAGAGGGCATGTGTCTCATCTCGCGTTAGTCCGCTGTGGAACCACGGCTGAGTCATGTGAATACCTGCAAAAAGAAAAAGAAAACAACTCATAGGTTAGAGATGTTACACCCAGAGGAGGAACAACGTATGTGCAGTGAATACAAATCGTGTAATAATAACAGGGGGTGTTCACATAGACTTTAAGTTGAAATTGACTATGGCAGGCCATTAATGCTACTGTTTTCTCTCACCATTTACTAACAATGGTCTCTCAAGGGACGTACAAATCGTGGTCACAAATCTACAGGATTTACATTTTTTGATAGTTCATTATTGAAGGACAATAATCTTCAACTACCAAGAACTTCCCATCCCATTCTGCCACACCCACCTGCCCCGCCCTTATCACTACCCCCATGGTTCCCCTCTTACCTGAGTTGATGCCGCCCCTCCTGCAAGCCCCAGGGCTGGTGTTGTGATGGCTTCGAGGGCTGGGGTTGTTGTGCCGGGGGCTGCTGGATAGCTGGGAGTGGGGGCTGTTGGAGCCCCCGGATGACGGAGGGAAATTGAAGCGTGGGCTGCTGGTCGTCACTCGGGGGCTTATGAGAGGACTGTCGAGCGACCGCTGACCACCCCGTCTCTGCAAAAACACAACAGAAATATAACCATGAAATCTACATTCCCTTACCAAAACAACTGGAAAAATATGAGGAAGAGTTCAAATTCAAACATGACTCCACTTTTCATCTGAATGTTTATAGATAGCAGTGAGAAACATTACATTTGGGCAAGGGCCAATTTTCCACAAACAGCAAAAGAATAATAATGGTCATATTAAATGAGTTGTCGTACAGTACGTGTACGTATGTTGTCAAATCCTGATGACCTAATTACAGCTATTAGAAGTATGCTCTACTATTTTTTCCCCATTATGTACACATTTGAACATCATGATTGAAGACTGTTTATCATATCTAAGGGGGAAAAAATAACTTCAGCATTAAACAAGACATAATTGAAAGGAGTAAAATGTAAAAAACTGTTTCCTTTTATTGAAAAGCATTTCCACAATAAGAATGTACGCAGGACAATGCACTAGTCTGAATACTATTAAATGTACAATATACTTTTTCTGTATCATTTGAGTTCTTCCGTATAACTGTTTTCTTTTTACTGAAATAAGAACAATGTACTATTTTGAATACTAACATACTTTTTTGTATCATTGGCGTTCTTCCATATACCTCTCTTTTAATTCACATGCCTCTCACATTATCTTTCACTTTCTCATCCTCACAATCTTGTTTACTTTATCTTTAAAAACATTTACCTCTAAATGTTTTCATATTAAACTATCGATTTACAAGGAGTCGAGCTGTGTAGTCAAATATCTGGCTTTCGATTCAAGATTGGACCAGATAAGGGTAGTTGTATGTTGATTGTATCATTTCATATACCACTTATAAAGATTGTTTATATTTCTTTTGGATTTAGGTCACTGCCACATGATCTTTTTGCATAATATTTTGAACGAAGTAGAACATGTGAAATGAAAGGTGCTAATAAAGCAGGATGTTTTCTTAAAAGATCGCGGGGATTTTTGGTTCAAGAGGTCCATGAATGCACTTTATGAATCCCATTTACCTAGAAATAAACAATTAGGAGGGAATTTTTAATATAGGAGGTCCATCAATGTACTTTGGGAATCCCATATAACTATATTTAGAAAGAAACAATGGCTAAAGATATTAGTCATCCATTTCAAATCTACTGGAGTCAATAAAACAGAGTAGAAATGCCTATAGAAGCAAACACACATTGTGCCAAATTAATTTGTCAGACCTAAATTGGCAGACAACTTTAGATTTTTAACTATTACTCATTCACATTTCACATGCTTGGAGAACCACCTTCAAGAAAACTGCCAGAGCGAAATAAAGTCTCACAAATTCAGCGTACTTTGCAGATCTCTATCTATTTCTATTTCTACTTCTACAAAGATGATTACATGTAAGTATGTTGAAGGGCATTCATTATGTGCAGCTACACCCCCCTTGGCATTCACAGTCACATATTGTTATTGTTTAATTTAACCACAGCAATTTTCTTTGGAGGCTCGCTACTTCTTCATGTCTGAAAGAGGCTTCGGTGTCACCCTTTCTTTATCGTTTCCTGATTGTACAGTAAAACCTGCTTTAGTGATCACCTGTATAGAAAGACCACCTGTCTACAAAGGCCACATTTGTATGTTTCCCTTGAAAATGGTTTCTCATTGTAACATGAACTAGAGGAACCTGTACATAAAGACCACCTGCCTATAAAGACTGTTTTTCTTGTCTCCCTTGGGTGGTCTTTATGGACAGGTTTCACTGTATAAGAATGTAAAGAAGTCTTACCCTCCAGTTGAACTCCTCTTGCCGAGCGATGGCGATGGCTTCGCTGGGGTTGTCGATAACCCGTCCTTGCGTCCCAGAGAAATCCATTGCAACACGGTCTGAACAGTTCTTCATGTTCTAAAACAAGACAAAGGCATGAGGATGGTCAGTTTCACTCCGTATCATCATTGTTTCACGATGATCCACGTCCCTGTTTCATAAAACTTGCTATCAATACCAAATCTTTAATTTCTATGGCAAATTTGCTCTCAGCCAATCAAATGCCACGCTTTCAGTAGCTTCTAACAGTTATTTTTAACTTGTTATTGACAAATCTTGTGAAACAGGGCCCAGGTGCATTCACGACTAATACCCTAAACTTATCCAGGACACTGCATTGGCAACAATACATTTTCCTGGAAGATTATGTTATTTGCCAATTAAAATGATATAAATGGATATTGGGGAGCCTGCAAGGCCGTTACCGTCATTAACCATACATAGCTGTTACAGCCTGCTAAATCTTCAGAGCATGCAGCTAACAATTTATCCAGGACAGAAATTTCTATTGAGGAAGGGTAGATATTTTTTGCCTTAATATTTTCAAGATCTCAAAACATTTTCCAATGTTTCTTTCTAGTCACCTAGTTTTCAAATTCACCCTGTTTTACAGTCAAACCTGCTTAGTGACCACCTGTCTACAAGGACCACATTCTTTGTTTCCCATGAAATTGGCTTCTCATTGAATCATGTACTAAAGGAACCTGTCTACAAAGACCACTTTTTGTGCTTTCCTCGGGCGGTCGCTATAGACAGGTTTGGCTGTATCGTATTGAAGAAAATATGGATTGTTGGCTATACCTGTAATAAGACTTCCTGGCACTCTTCCCTCGTCTTGATGGTTCTCTCGAGCGCCCTCTGGTAGTTCTCCAGGAGCTGCTCGCCGTGCTTGAAGAGTCGCAGAGCGGCTAGCCAACACTGCCGTGTCTTCTCGTCCTCGGCACACAGTAATCTCAAGTCCTTTGCACTGAATTTAGAGTTCTTCGTCTAATTCATAGAGGGGAAAACAAAAATTGGGGATGAATTTGGTCTTATGTTCAACAGGAATTATGTAAAAGACTACATTGATCCCATTTTCTCCTTCTGTGGAATGTTCCAAAGATATACAATAGTAGTCTTAAAAAATATGCACATTACATGAACCGTCTTTTGATGTGTGTAATAGAATAGATATTGCTGCCGAGAGAAAGGCCCTAATCATGGCTGATTTCGGGCTCAAGTATATTTTTTTATTGAGAATTCTCAGCTCTTGACTATGTGTAGTAGTGTCTTAAGGATTTCAACAATCCGCCTACAATATTACAGTATGCAATGGTTTCATCAGTACAAAGAAGACTGAAAATAAAAGTCAATATCTGCAATCATTCCCATAAGAGTTATAAAGCGTGTCGTAAAGACTTTATTTCAAGAATCTTTCCATTCTATGGGTAATTTTAAGGAAAGCGTTTTTAGAACACTGCCCTCACTCACTCACCTTGGTACAGAACATGAACTCGGTGGGTGCGTGGTACTTCTTCTTAGGGTTCAATGCCCGGTAGATTTCAATGTTACTCAATTGCACAAAGTGATTCAGGTGTCTGGGGTCCTACAAAGAGAAGATGAATAGACAGAATTATAAACGGATGATTACAAGCTGAAAGATTGTCAAAAACAGTCAGAGAAGTCATTCAGTAATAAAAACAGGGCTAGACTTTCACTTGAAAGAACCCCAGTTAAGTTCACTAAGGCATACATGTAGAACTGACGAGCGGACCAGGACCTGGGAGCTACCTTTATTCTTAGCTCTTTGGGGGAAACAAAAGTGACTCCCAGTTTGCCTTTTAAATAGAATCTTCTACAGAACTATATGTAACAAGGACCAGGCCCAGATTGATTGCTGCGACTACTTGAAACTGCCTTTTGAGGAGTAATTCAGTCCTGGTCCCATGATGACACTGAAGTTGCTCCCTGCAAGGTCACTGACAGGTGGTTATCTCATCAAATCAGCTCTCAATTAACATAAGAAAAAGGGGATCATGGGGGACCAACAGGCACTGATAAGCCATTGTTTGCTATATAGAGGGTGGAAGTAGTGCAGTGGGGCTTTAAGTTGCTCCCATTCTACTTTAGAGACATTGACAGTTAAAAAAAAAAGACTTGGTATAAAAATGACCAGGAACTGATAGAGGACTAGGACCATTACCTTGGAACTGCCTTTGGAGGAGTAGTAGAGTCCCGATTCCCTGAGGACACAGAAGTGTTTCTTCCAGGAGCGTTTGTGGCCCTCCCTGATGTGAAGCCAGCCCTGGATCTCTGGTAGAGTCTCCACTGGGCTCAGCATGTCCTGCAAGAACAGATCAATGTCTATATTAATTTACATGTATGATAACATCATCATCTTCACCTCTTTTGGTGGCTGTCCAGACAAACCCACTAGGGTTTTTATACAGCAACCAATTCCTATTTTTTTAATGTCAATATTTTACTATTTTAATGATAATTATGAATCAGTAGTATTTCTTTTATATTTACTGTATGTTGATGTTTCTGTTTTTATCATGGAATTGAATAAATGCTGAATTGAATTGAATTGAAACATATCACATTCATATACATTGTACGACTAATATAATGCGAGTCTAGATATCGGGATGGCAATAGTATAGTGGGGTGGTGGGTGGGCACCAGGCCATTGCCGACAGGGAAGGAGGGGGTTGAAAACGTATGTTTACCGTATCTCCCCCCCCTCTCTCTCTCTTTCTCTCTCCCTTTCTCTCTCTCTCTCTCTCTCTCTCTCTCTCTCTCTCTGTCTCTCTCCCTTTCTCTCTCTCTTTATCTCTCTTTCTCATTTATTTCTCTCCATGTGATCGGAAGGCAAGTCCCCCAAGGCGTCAAAATAACCTCAGGACAAAAACTGGGAAATAGCAAATACGGTAATGAAATGCATGTCTGAGCATTGTTTCGAAGCAAAGTGGTTTTGATATATGGATGGACAAACGTGAATATGAGGAAGAGTTACAAACATACAGTCTTTCTATACAGTAGACAGACTTTACAATATACCTTCCTTTCTATGAAGAGAAAGCTAGAGATTTCTTAGACAGGTGGCTTTTACATGTATGAAGAGCTCATATCTTAAACATATGACAAATAAATTTTGATACATAGGCACAGTCTGATGAGGATTTAAAAATGTATATCAAACAATACAAAGACACAATGAACACATCTTCATATATAAGACAAATTATCGCATAGTATAATGCAGTTCAATTATTTATTTAAAAAAAATATAATCTCAAATAACAATGAAATATTCTTCCACATGTTGACTAAAATTGTAACGGACTCAAACAATTTTATAAGATGCCTAAACTTATCAAAAAATCTAAAAGTAAAATTCACATTTTCCAAATCCCTGATGTCTTTAAAACGTAGCCCTTTGTAAGAATTAATACATCCACATAAGACCTGGAAATTAAAAAGAAAAAGAAGCACCCTGGAAAACAAGAACTGCATCAGTTACATCTTGACCGGGAATCTTTTTTTAGCTCGCTTGTTTTTTCAAACATGTTTTCCCTTTCGCAAATCAATACTTAGAATTTGGTGTCTCCTGTGGAAATTCAGAACAGAAATAGAGACATCGAGTAGAGGAGAGACATCGAGTAGAGGAGAGACATCAAGCTCATATGACCATGTAAAATTCATCCTCATCGATAAACTTGGGAGCGATGGGCAATGAACCTCAACAGGAGACGTTCTTCCTGCATCGGGTGAGCCGCAAACGAGGCCATGCATCAGATTATACAAAGCATCACACCACTGTTAAGTATTAACATATCTAAAAACAGACTCTCTCTCTTTCCATCTGACGAGGTACTCACCAGTAATAATGGCGGTCGGGGCCGCTTGGGCTTCTCAAATAAATTATCGGCCGTCTCGCTGGGGTCGGCTACCATGTGCGCTGGGAAGAATTGCTGCAGGCGAGAGGAAATGAAAGCGACAAGTGTTTGAGACATTATTGGCACATTTGCAAACACCAATCGACATCGCCGTGGAGTGTTTTGTCTCCAATCTTCGGCTCGGCTTTTAAGCGGCAGACCTTCCTTCCTGTTTTTCTCTTCTCTTCTCATGGATTTCTTCATCAAACATCATCCAAATATAGAGACACAAATGGACCTCGATTCTTACTAGTAACAAAACTTGACAAAAGCAATTTTAGATGGGGATGGACGTATCTTAGTGTTTAAACATTGTATTTATTCCTACATATTTCATGTTCATTTTTTGAGGTTGTTCGGTTTGGATCTCGAAAAAGAATGGGGCATACATGCGACCCCTGCTGGGGCTCAGTACGGCTTGGGGGCAAAATTTTCCTGACAGCGCCCGGTATTGCATTAATAAACTTGAGCATTGTGCTTTTACACAATTGGAAAGGGAATGGCCTTCGCGGAAAAGAAATGAGGCTTTATGGCTGGAGGGCTGTGCAGCGTTTGTGTTACAAATCAATCATTGTTTCGTTGTCAGGAACAATCTGGCTGCCATGAGTTCTCTTTTATTCAAAGTTTCTACGAAGCCCGCTTCCTCTGGCTACCCCAGAGAATGGATAAAAGAAAGGAATAATATGGGTGAAATTGATACCATCATTTTGGGCCATGTTACAGAGTATGACAGATGAATCAAGGCTAACAATAGATGAACAATCCCCCCCCCCCCCTCAACGAAGCACACAGCTTCAATAGAAACTTAGAAAGTAAGGCTTCCATGTCGTATTTATAAAACAAATTTAATAAATAACCTGGGCCCCATCTCATAAAACTTGGTTTCAATGACAATTTATCCAAAAATGAGATCATGGCATTTGGAATTGACTGTGAGCAAATTTGTTATAGAAATGGGACACTTGCAATTGATAAAAAGTTTGATGAAACAAGGCCCTGGTTTTGACAATGTTCAATCTTTAATAAGTGAAGCCATCGATCTTTTCATCTTCAAGCCTTCTTTCTCAAACCTTCTTTCTTGAGCCTTCTTTCTTACTCCTACTTTTATGATAAAATGATAAAATCCCTTTCCTCCATGGCCAAATGGAAATGACTTTCTTTTTGTCCAAAGGAGATAATAAGAGTTTGCAGAAGCAATTTTCTAATTTTACTTCTCCAAATTCCTTCTCGAACTTTTTGATCTCTTGTTTTCTTGGGCTTATCTCGAGCTAACAAAAGCTGATTTCTTTGGGGATACTGTAAACGCGGAATTATTTGTGGTACATTAATTTTCGCGGATTTCACACTAAAGTCAGTGTTCGCAAATTGTAGAACCCGCGAAAATATAATCATGACTTCTTATGCGTGTTCTGAACAGGCTGAATTTGGTGCAACGCGAATTTAAGAACCAGCGAACATGTTTTGGGGTCGCTCAACACAAAAAATTAAACACGCAAAAAATAACAGCGTTTACAGTAGAACAAGTTACTAATGTATAGTCAAGTGGGCTGAACATGGAGGTTCAGGGGTACAGGGGTAATAAGTATTTACAAAAAGAGATACAAAATGCAATATTATTTTGTCAGAAATATGCATCAAAAGTATTTAGTTAATACAGTATTAAACTGCAACATGGTACACAGGTAGATTACATTTGATTAAAAAAGGAAAAAAAAAGAAAAGAATCTCTCTTACCCCTGGATTCAGAAACATCTCATATTTGCGAAAGTCTTTTCGTAAGTGGAGTCTGCCATTTGTACTGGTCAGGTGCTGCTTGTAGACCTCTAATACACTTTCGTGATCCTCTAGCGTCCTTTCTGCAAGTAGAAATACAGGACAAAATACTAGATTAGACAAAGTCTTCAGGCCCTGATACAATTAAATACACATTACATAGGCATATCATATATTTTTTTAATAGAAAAGCTTAGTTTTAACGTCAATCATCGATCTCCCCCCCCCCCCCATTAATACATAAAACGTGATAAGTGTTTGATTGAATGAAGAATTTGTGGGCCCTTTATGGATATACAGTACAGTACATGTTCATGCACATATATGCATGCACTAGCTTACATTTGTTTTTTGTGCTAAAAATAGCTAACAAACAAGTGGATTGCATCAGAAATGATGATAGAGTAATTTAGTTCAAGTCCTGTATTTTCTTATGACATTTACTGTGCTAAATATAAAATAACTTGTGATTTTCATGTGCAGGTAAGAATGCCACTTAGTCTTCCTCCCACCTACCCACACCCCATCTATCTCTCCTCTCTCTTTCCACAAAGTTTGCCATGAGTAAAGTGTGAAGACATGAGAAAGAAATGTACATGTATACACACCAAACTGCGATATTGATTATTGGACCATTTGTAAATATACTATATCTGACAGTGATGTGGATTTTATAGCCCCGCAGTGGGAAATGGAAGAGGTGGGAAATGGGAGATATTTGGCGTGATGCCAGTTGGCCGGGACCCACTCCAGTTCAAAGTACTGCGTTTGCACCTTGGGTTGTAGAGTCAAGGAAAAGGGGAGGGTGATTAAGAAGGACGAGGTGAAAGAGAGGTTAGAGGAAAGAAGGAAGAAATAAAGGAAAGGAATGAAAAGAAAGACAGCTGGAAGGAGATAGCGTGGGATGTTATGTAAGGTGAAGAAGGAGCGGAATGGGAAAGAAAAGGTGACTAAGAAGGACGAGGTGAAAGAGAGGTTAGAGGAAAGAAGGAAAAAATAAAGGAAAGGAATGAAAAAAAGGAAGACAGCTGGAAGGATAGCATGGGATGTTATGTGAGGTGGAGAAGGAGCAGCATAGAAAAGAGAAGGTGGCTAGAAGGATAGGGTGAGAGAGAGAGAGGTTATGAAAGAGGGAAGGAATAACATTAACAAGAGAAAGGAAAGAGGATTGGAAGGATAGGATGAAAGAGGGAAGGTATGACAGGATAAGAAAACAAATTGGGTAGAAGATTAGGATGAGAGGGAGGTTAAGAAAGACTTATTGGAATGTTGCCATTTTTTCAAGAAACTCCAGTCTTCCCACCTGATCTACTTTAGCAATCTCCGGACTAATCTAAATGATCTACATTTACCATCTCTTCCTAATCCTACGAAAAACTACCGTAACGGCCCAGTGAACTCTCAGACCCATTCAACATAGCAGCAATAGTAATCAAGCACTGTTTGTAAACATTGCATCTCCGTCAATGACGCTCATTAAAATCTTACTGCATTTTTCTCAGGTGAATCTCCTGTCTTATCGTCGCGTTCGGTTGTTGTTTTTACTTCGTTTCTCTCTCGCAATAAGTCGCGCAAGGAAATTATGGAACGATCTACACGGATCTCTTGCACCAAAGACAAATTTGCATTAATCTTTGACACCATTAACGTAAGTTAGCCCAACATTGCAAGCCGGAAATCGCAACCTTCATAACCCGTTTAAGCAAACAACGTAATCGACAGAGTAAACCATTAAGTCAAGTCTTTATGAGACTTTTTCATTTTTATTCATTTTCTTTATTTGAAAAGGCCAACTCGTAAAGTGGCGTGAGTATATTGTGACTGCATTCTACATAGTTTGCTGGAGATAAGAAGATTACGATGGCTGATAGATAACTTATCAAGAGATACAAGTGTAATTAAAATTCCAATATTTGGCTCGGCAGACAGGTTAAGGGGATTAAAAGACGTTTGTTTTATTTTGATTCAGACGATATGAAACATGGAAAATTATGAAACTCCCCTTTAAAGCTCTTGTCTAAAAATATTCATGATTACAGGTCTGCAGTTTACAACAGGAATGCAAATTGATTTGTTTTTTGTCTGACGCAATAGTTAGTGTAGGTATAATATAGGTGACATGAACATATAAACATACAGGTAAATGACATCACAGTTTCTTTTATATTCTATATATTATGCTGTGCTTGCTTTTCATATTATTTTGATTGACTTTTCATATTCAGTCAACAAAGGTAACTTTAAAGTGTAAAAATAAATTCTTCTTACCTAAATCAAGGTCTGGGAGCTCTTCTACGAGTGACCAGCTTTTGTCGTTGAGGGCATGGTTCCTAGCAACCATCTGTCTGCAGATCTCCTCCACCCGGTGACTACCGTCTACCTGATAAACCTTTGTCATGCCATCTTCGCTAAGCACCTTCACCAGCGCCTGAAAAGGCAAGAGATTAAAATTTAAAAAAATGATAATTTGGCTTTTTGTTACCATTTCACACGTTCACTTGCTTTCTTCCACTATCAGCACTGTTGCTCGTTTGCCACCTGTGCAGTTTTGCACAAAACAGTAGGCATCGATTGATGCAATGATTGCTTTGTGCAATACAATGGCTTTGCAACATTACACATTACAGGTCCTGATTTGCTTCATGACAACTCTTTTATCACCAGCATCTTGCACTGAAACAGTTAACTAAATTTGAATCCTTTATCTATCCCATTATAAACACAGTAAGGCAAAGAGAAATTAGTTATGTGGCATATAAAGCTCATTATACATGGCTGGTAACCCCCAATTGTATCATTAGATTTCTTTGATTTTACTTGATATATAGTAAAATAATTCACTCCTTTATGCTGATGTGAAATGTTTTTCCTTCTTATTTGAAATATGGAAAAAAGTGAGGGGACAATTAATTCATACTCTTTACTGTGAGAATGCCACTCTTTTCTTTCTTTGCTACATCTTTTTTGGAAATACATGTATGATACAATATTTATTGTTCTTCTGAAATCCAACCACCTTTTTTCCTAGGAATTACAATGCAACGTAAAAAGTCAATGCAACGTAAAAAGTTGGTCACATCTTCAAATATTTGCAGTCCATCTCCCGATCTTTTGTTCTCCCATCCTACGACTGAACTTCCTCGAAATGGAGTGTAGATTAGGTATTATGTTCAACGGATCATGTGTCCCAGTATGTTTACACACAACATACACGTAGCTCGGTATTAAAGTGCATGGCAACAACGGTGCAGAATATACACAGTTGGAAGCATACATCTCAAAATGTTTCCAATGGCATAACATGAGCCCGGTCAATGCCATAATGGGGGTGCAGGGCATCTATATTACTTGAACTTGGCGACTTAAATAGGAACAGTTTAGTTTACAAGGAGAAATGTTTAAATTATTAGTTACTAAATAACTATTTTAAAGAGAAGGTTGAGTTCTGGGAAGAGGTGAAAAAAATAATTTGTGATTGTTATCATTGTATAATGCAAGTGTGGAAGAACATCATATAAAAAATGTTCCCTGAAAAGCATGGCTCTTCAAATACCTCAATATTCTAAATATGGCATCTAACAACATAATCTTTGGGACAGATTTTTATGCCACATGTTCGTGTAGTCCCATATATATCTTTCTGTGTACAGCGCTTGTAACTTTACCCAGACTGGGCCAAATTTCTGATCATTTTGATGATTCCAGAACCTTGCAGTACACACCAATACTTATATCCTAGATGATCAACCTTTCCTGATAGATTACACAACGTTTCTTTCACAATGCAATCGCATGACCAGAACTCAACTTTATCTTTAACTATTTAAAAAGAGTTTCATAAGCAGTATCTTTTGACATTTGCATTAAGTGTGAGAACCTATACTGCCTGCTCCTCGTGTGTGTTTGTATACACTCCAGAACGTGACAGCCCAAACATGGCATCTAGCGCACACGTGCAGATCTTCACAGAAGTTTGCCCAACACGTCACATGACACCAGCCAATGTTTACAGTCCCTTACGAGAGCGCGCGATAAAGTGCATCGGGTTGCGAGGCTCTGATAAAATATGATAAAAGGCAGAGAAGGGTTTCGACAAATAAACACTGTAACCCAGATAACTTGCCTTTTATCTTTTTAAAATGCAGTGTTTGATTAAGCCTCTACAACAAGTTTTCCAGTATTTGATAAAGAGGCTACTCGATTTCTTGAAAATCGATAAAGTGGACTGGAATGTGAACAAGTTCAAACTCTTGAAATGAGGCTTACATAACATGTTATGATCCTTATTACGCTGAGTTAACAAATTGGCAACATAAAAGATGTAGAGCATGGTAATCTGCTTTCATTGTTTTATAAGCCTATATAGTCTCATAATACATACATACTCACATAGTGTGGTGATCAGTTGTATTTTCAATAATGACCATATTTTAGAATCTTCAAGTTGAATTCAAACTCCCTATTCATCCAGCATGATATGATGCAAGGGTCATTTGAACTCTTTCAAAGGGTTTTAACTTGTTACATAATCAATGATGTTGAAGCAGTCACTCGTAATACAAAAAAGTAAGCTCAGTTACAAATATCATATCTGTATTATCTCCTACTCATTTAGAAGTTTAGTAACCCCCCCCCACCCCCCCCCCCTCTCTCCCCCACTACCCCCCATTTTTGTTTAAAACCCTTTTCCGTCAGATTTCCTTGATTTCAGTGGATGAATAAGCAATAATGTAGCATTGAACAGTCGTTCTCCTCAAGTAGTCAATCCTTGACAAAATTACAAGTTCATTCTTGGGAGGAATTCCTGATCAGTCTCTAATTTTCAATTTTGACTTCGGTTAGGCTACCAAACGTGAAGGACATCGACATCAAGGCCCTTAGGCAAGGCAAAGACAGCCTCTGCATTTCCTTGACTACAAGTTCAAGATTTCCCACTTGATTTGATTATGGTCAGAGTTTCTTTGGCTGTAGTTGCATTGATTGAATTACTCGCCTGATGCATCCCACATGCATCTTTAGATATCGTTACCGGCCGCGAACCAACGGCAGGAAGAAAAAAAACCTAGTGAATTTTAATGCTTGCTTCTTCATCCTTCCCTCACTTTTTTTTTCTTCCCGTTTTAACACCTCTCTGTAACAGGCAGGAGTTGATGACCTGACGCAGCTAGCCACTTACATTGGGGGCACCTTGAGCGAAAGGGATTGTTCAGACGGCTGCTCCTTGCGTAGAATAGTCCTGCAGGAATCTTATAAACACTTGCAGGGTGTCTTGATTCCAACTGAACGCATCGGCACCTGTACGATCTGAAAATTTCCCACCAATCAAAGCCAATGTTAACAATTCTGTAGATTCACTCAAAGCATTTCGGCCACCAGATTGTGTCTTGCAGAATGATCCAACCTTTTACAAGCCATGCTAACAGGCCCGCCGTGTCCTCCAGAATTGCTGCCAACTTCAAATTGATAGAATCGCGTCACGTTCTCCATCTTCGCCTAAATGAAGAAAGCAGGAGAATCGCCTCCTCATCCTCTTCCCGAACTAATGGGTACTTCAAATAAGGGCCCGGATCTTCAATTGCTCGGCCCTCAAACGACAACAGCAAGGGCATTCTTCCTCCTCGATCCTCCTGCCCCCTCTGACCTGTATTTGGCATGTCCGTGAACTTGAGCGGTCACTCACGTAGACAAGACAAGCGAAGAAGATGTTATGATGTCATTCGTGATGATCTTGCCTAGATGTGGTGGGAACATCATATGCTCGCCCTATCATACAACTAACGATGTATCCACTCATCTTCATCATGCCTTCACGGTGCACGAGCACAATCTCCTTGTTACCACATGTCTTCAATCGATGAGAATTCCTGTTACTTCTTAGAGTGATGTAATGTTAGAAATCTCTCCATATGGCTAACCCAAGTTTGTCCTAATTTTTCAGTTGGGCAAATATTGTACTTCTTCATGTTACTCACTTCTCCACATTTCCATACATTTTTATACAAAAGTGTCTGTCAAAAAACAAGATACTGATTTTTTTTTCTTCAATTGATTTACTGATACATGCAGCACATCTCACATACATGTAACACATGAAATGAATACCCGAAAAGAACAAAATATATTACATCTTCAACTACATACCTGTGTGATGTTGTCATTGTTGTTAGTTTCTTCCAAAGTCTTCTTCTCTTTAAGCTTCTGTCTTAGAAATAATTCCTCCTAAAATGAGATGAAAAATGGGGATAAAGATGCACAAATTTATTGTTTAGTGGCAGTCAATCTCAAATATATATAAATAATTTCCTCTTTTTAAAAAGAAAAGATGGCCGGGGGTATATCATTAAAATAAATTGCTGTAGGAAAATTACATTGATTTTGTTTATGAAAAGCAAAATAAGAAGAAACACAAAATAAGAAGAAACACAAAATAAGAACAAACACAAGAACAATTTTACAAAAATTACATTATTCTCTTGAAAAATAGCCTTAAAAATTTAAACAAATGAAAAAATGAAAATGACTCACTGAAATCTGATGGAAAAAACACATTCCGGTAATTCTTAAATTAGTTTTCTAAGTTGTTTAATTTTTGTGGATTTTGATGTTCTCATATTTCTTTGAGCCTAGTGCTCAATTAGTCACTTGGAGTTGGCAAATTATAAATACTCTATATTATCATTATTATCATTATTATTATCATATCACATTTATAAAATTCCAAACATATGATGACTGTACGCCTACTCAGTTCAATTCTGATCACTTAGAATTTTCAGGAAGAAAATGATCTAAATATAATTCATAGAGCCTACGCATTGATAAAAACAGCATTTTTAATTATGCATTATGCATCTTCAGGGATGCAATTACCAGTGTCTATTTTTGCAAAGATATTATGTTATATTCATAACACAGGAATTGTCTATAACTCAGGAAATAACACTTTGCATTGAAAAATAGACACAACAACAGAAATAATTGAAAAATAGTGAGAGCATCACCTTAAAATATAATGTAGAAACTACTTGTGTGAGATACATAAATGTATTTGGACGCAGCTGCAAGTGTATGTTGCGGCATTAAATTTGACTACAAGCCTTCAACTTTAATCCATTCGCTTCTTGATTATTTTTAATGCATTTATGTATAATAGTTTTACGCAAAGTTGAGAGTACTATTAAACGTAACTTGAAAAATACTATGAAAGGGTTTTATCTGTCCCTTTATTAACTTCAAACTGTAAACCTATCATAATCATAGCTATCCTAAGGCTAAGCATGAGGCAATAGTTGTCAAAAAGGTAGTGTGTGACAAAGTGCTTTGCCCTTTTTAGTGTTGGGACTTCAAAACTTCAAATAAGGGGCAATTATCTAAACTTTAACCAAAGAACAATAGGCCTCAAATAAAATACATCCATCAAAACAAGATACTTGAAACTTATATACCTCAAAAAAGATCATCAAACAGATTTTCTTTGTCCTAACTTTCATGAAATCAAGCCAAACCAGACCTTTTGCAAATATATCAAATTCAGAATCCGAGCCTTGACTTCCTGTCAGAGTTATGGTCATTCATCCTTTTATTGTCATTCTCATACAAAAAGGTAAACTTGACCTAACCAATAAAAATCTCCTCTCCTTTGGAAGGGAGCAATAAATAAATAAACAGATCGTGACACGCTTTTGTCTTGAAGTTCACGGGCACCCGCCCCGCCGAGGGCCGCCACCACGCTGACTGATCCCTTTAAATAGTTGCCTCGCTTGTCCATCATTGGAGGGTAAGCTTAAGGAATGTGCTCCTGTTTTGCCTGAGTTATGGCTCTCATCAATTAAGGTTGATGGACACGTCTTACAAGTAGCTTCATATGGGGGCATCAACTTGGGTTATTTTTAGAAGGGACATACAGTCAGTAGTATACTGCATGCAAGAGAACCGAATGGCTTCACTGAATGGCTTCAATGAAAACGCTTTTTGCACGATGTATTTTTCACACACAAATTCATGCGACATGGAGATCAAAATATGTTATTTGCTATAAACTTGTTTTCATACAAAGTGCTTTCTTTGAAATAACAACTTTTAAACATACAATAACAATAACAATAACAATAACAATAACATACATGCCAACATTTGAAAATCAGAAATCTGTACACTATGTGCGCGAAGCGCACATCATGAGCGCGAAGTCCTTTTAGCCGGGGTCCAGGGCCCGCTTTAGGGCCCTGGAAGCTCTGGGTTTCCAGATGCTCTCTGGTGCAATCTGAGCCTATTTTAGGGACCATTTCCCCTAAAATTCAACCCAAGTTTATGGGTAATTTTTGTGTCATACCAAACAAAAAAGTGATTGAAGTGAATTCTACATTTTAATTTATCCTTGGCAGAGGCAGAGCAGATAATAGACATAGATTTAATTAGCCACTCATGCAGAGTGATGCATTTAAGTCTAGTTACTTTTTAAATAATTATAAATGACATAGATCTATGCATAAAATGAGACTGGCAATATATGGTATTCAACTTTCCAGACAACAGTCAACAATCCAAAATTATTGTAACTCATTGAGCTACATATAAATGAGGTTGTCAAAATCAATGTCAGCAGAACAAGACAATAAATGCAGTATAGATCTACATTATCAGAGATGCCAACCCTATATGATGGCTGTCAGTAACATTTACCATATTTGTCCGTAACAAATGGGGGTCTTTCCGGAACGCAAGACACCGCAGCATAATTTTCGCGCAAAACGTACACAAACACCCAATCACTCTTACTGCATTTCGAACCTACCATTTTTAAGTCCAAAATAAAGATGTGCATAAAAACGTTTTTAAAAATCTGTTTCCAGTCAAAGGATCTCCTCCTTGGGTACTCGCTCTTTTGAGTGAATCCATGATAATATTCAGGAAGAAAACACCTCGTTCAAGCGTCGAATGGCAAATTCGAATCCACAGTCAAACGGCAGAACTCGTATCCTACACACGCACACGTACATTCACGATCACCAGTACCACAGACACTCCAGCCCAGGCCGCTAGGCCCGGCGTTCATGAACAACAACACACCGTATATCGCACTTGCAATGTGCCCACTGAATCACCGAAGTCTTCGCTACTATACTTTGAATGGGTATTGCGGGCGCCGCGCGCACGATCATCTACCACCATGCTCCCCCCAAAATGCACGACCGCACACTAGTATCAAAACAGTAATAACGGCGGCCGTGTTGTTTCGGAATTAAACAAGATGGCGGCGGACGGACCATGTGCGTGAAAGTGCCTATCCAGTGTAGTCAATGCTATGTATGGAAAGCCAAATTCCCCAAAATCGGAACGTTCCGTTTTTTAGGGCTATAAAAACTTCAAAAACGGAACAGTTCCGTTAAAATCGGAACGGTTGGCATGTCTGCAATAACAATAACAATTCTCAGAGGCTCAATTAATTTGTTTTCCCACTCTATATATCTTTCTCAACATTCCTCCTCCTCCCTCCCTGTCTCCTCTCTTTCCCTCCCTGTCTTCCTTCCCCCTCCATCTCTCTCCCTCCCTCACTTCCCTCTCTCCCTACCCTCTTTCCCTCTCTGTTTCTATTTCTCTCCCCTCCCCCCCCCCCTCCCTCCCTCTCTCTAACCATGCTCTAACTCTCTCATTTGATTTGTAAAGAACTTTTATCCATTCACAGACCCCAAGAAGAAACTCGCTAATATCTAAACAGATGTGCAGTCACTCACCCTAAAATCATAGCGGAGGCATAGAAATACATCGGCATCTGTTTGGATACTGCCCAAATCTCATGCATGGTTAAAAATAGAATGCTGCTAATTTTATCCTATAAATGGCAACAATTATTAAATCAATGCAGCTTCTCTTTTAATAAAAGACAAATTAAAAAAAATGTATGGCTTCATGATTGATGAAATTCATTAACCGAAACCTTTCCTGATCTAAATATAAATCCCCCACCCACAGGGCCGTTTCCTTACTCCCCGCGTAGTGGTGTCAGTAGTCTGGCTGATCGTTATCATATATAGAAATAGGACAACTTTGCTAAAAATAAACTCAAGAACTAATTAGCGGAAATATTCCCGCTAGGGGTGGCTTTCCAACTCTACCAATCAGATTAACAATGCCTAGTAGACTGATAGACTATCGATGCCTAATAATGAGGATAGAGCCATTTGCGCAAGAGCTGCATCTTTTACATATCATCTGCTGAGAGGCCGAAGGGCGCTAAGTCATAGGCTTAATACTCAAAATGACACAAATTGCTATCCTAGTATTATCACTCATAACTGTGGGTGATAAACCTATTGAAATATTTAATAACCACAAAGAATCAGAACTAACTGTTATTACTGAATGGAATTTTTAAGATAAAAGAACACAGGCCTCCATATCGTTTAAAGACACACAAGAAAAATAGTCCCAAGAAACAAATACAATGAATAAACATATAGCAGAAACAGAATACATACAAGATGCACATATATATGATATGTTTTGGAAGAGTTGTACAAAGAACCTCTCTCTAGAGAGAGGGAAATGCATGGTTGCATACAATTTCCATTTTGTATTTTACATACGACTTTCCCAGACCGAGTCTACCCAGACTCTTTATCAAGTTCTGATAAAAACAATGACCAAACTTCTGTTTCAATTCAAGACGTTCACACACAAAAAATTCAATTATATACACAATTTTATTGTTTCCAAACTGAATTGGGTCGACTATAAAGCAATGGGATAAACTGTTAGCTTTCCAAGTGCAATGTAAATGTAGTTTGTATTGATTTACAGCTGTCTGTAATAGAGGGGGACGGGGCAGAACGATGATGACGATTTATGAGCAAACTGCAGGAGATTCCAGCTGCCTTGAAAGACTCCCTAGACAGTGTGAAAGCAGTGCCAAAGCACTTTGACTGAGAATTTGTCATGGACGGTTCCGAGAAAAAAACCCATTGCCTTCATTTCTTTCGGCTATCCTCTTGAAAACTCATTCATATCCTATCCCCCTTTCTCCCAAGTTCCTTGAATGTCTCAAGAAACTTCTCCTGAAATGAGTCTAGGAGAGAAAAGGTTTAAATAACCTACAAAGTAATTTTTTGGAAACAAATATTTCACTTCGTGTTTATTTGTATCTAGTGACCTTGATGTCTGCGATATTTAAAGAAGGAATGTTCATTCAAAACACAAGCTGCATAGGACCCACTGAGGAGAGAACGTGAACATTCTCACTTTAGTACATACACTGTAGTATCCTTCAACTGTCTCTCTTCCCCCCTAAAAAATATAATTATAAGGAACATACCACAGCAGAGCCTAGCGTTGTTTTCCATCTTGGACTGCATCCGCCCAGCTCAGGGAAGGGGTCCGGTACCTGTGCCTCGTCCCCGTCGCTACCCCCACTGCTGCTCTCGCTCTGCCCCCTCCTAGGGAACGACGAGCTGAGCGGGGCGGTGGCCACTGGTTCTCGAAGATCCTCCGGCATCGACTTGCTCCTCCATTCGCGATCGAGGCGCGGGATGAAGCGAGACGTGAGGCTGTTGCTATGCTGGAGCTGATGCCTTTCATGATGATGATGATGGTGGTGGTCATTGACGACCTGATGATTGTTGCTATGGTTCTGGTTGTGGGGGGAGCGGGGCTGGGTTCTTGTGGGTGTGGCCGGCTGGCTGGCTTGACGACACATGTAGATACCGTTGAGACCGCCCTGCTGCGCAGAGAGATGGTTGTTTAATGATTCAGTGCTGGCCAATAGCGGCCGGTCTTCGTTGTATGTGGGGAAGGAATTCATGCCGTTAACTAGGGCATCCAAGTCCACGTCGTCTGTAAGAAGATCCAGAGAAGAAACAACAAAAATTGAAAATCAACAAATCAAATTTGCATCCGTGAATACATATTTCTGAGAAAGTAAACAATAAACTGACTATATCTTGTGATAAATACACTATTTGTACATCCATGCACAATATGAAATGAGCAATTCGTAGATAAGTCAGAAAAAAATACATCAGGATTCAATCACAATATTTTCCTTTGCTTGAACGGATTTAAATGACATTGATAAAAAATGTGAGAGCACTCTTAAAATGTCAAAATCAAAAGATCATAATTATGGAAGATGTTTAAACACTCCCTCCACTTAGGATTTCCTTCGCTCATATATTATGTACAGACAACTCGACAAGATCAATAAACAGCGTGTTCATACCTCAGTGGTTTACATGTACAGTACCAGTATTTCCTTTTTAAATCACAGTCAATACCACACGAAACAGATTTCGAAGACTCCTCGAGACCCTGTATATGTATTCTTCTTGAGAGAGCAGAGAAGAACTAATCTCCCTAATTCTACAGATGAAGCGATTATCTCTTTTGGAAGCTCATAAAAGAGTGGAATAAAGATACGCTGAAGATATACGAGGGGAAAGCCTGGAGAGACGACGTGAAAGACGTAAGCATCGTCCACTTACCGCTAGATGTGTCTTCGCTACTGTTTCCCTTGCTTAGCTGGCCGAGCGCCATGTGATGGTCGTTAATGGAACACAGCGAGCCGCCCAGCCTACCGTGATACTGCGTTGACGTCTCCATAATCTCCATGGCAACGCAGAGATCTCGGGTGGCAAGGACTGACAGCTAAGAAGCCACAAATGAGGCTCTTCTGCTAATTATTTCCCGCCTCAACCTTACTGGATAGATAGAAGAAATAAAAAGGGGGAAAAAAGAGGATAGATGAGAAAATGAAAATTGAAAATTCTCACATATCTTCCTTCTGTTTTATTATTCATTTTGGACATCCAGGTTTCATAATGACCAGGTTTCATGATAACCAGGTTTCATAATGACCAGCTTTCGTAATGACCATTGCTCCTAATGACAGGACATGACTTCTCATCTCATATTTCAGACAAGGATTAAAATAAGTTTTCTGGCTGCTAATTGGATGCCCCTCCCCACTGCAGTTTGTTGCAACTGAACACATTAGAAGTAATTATAATTGATGTGGCTTGTGACAAGCTGGCACCAAATTTAGCAAAAAGCCCACTAATGATGATGATGATGGCGATGAGGATGAGGATGATGACGATGAAGAAGAAGATGATGATGATGATGATGATGATGATGACGATGAAGATGAGGATGAGGATGAAGATGAAGATGAGGATGAAGATGATGATAACGATGAGGATGATGATGATGATGATGATGATGATGATGATGATGATGACGATGATCATGGCTTCTTGTATAGGGCTGGTGTCCAGTCCCGATGGGGGCTCATGGGTTTGCTGACTTTGCTCTGTAGATCGACTCACAAATTTAATGTTCTCTGTCAGTGTTTCAATTTAAGATTATTTTCCATCAGTCTTTGTCGGCATCATTATTACTCTTGAGCAAATGTTGTAGCCGTGAAAAAGGAATTGCTGACTTTCTGGCATTGGATTGTAAGACATAAAATCATTGTAAATGATCGTCTTATTCAGGTTGGCTTTACTACACATGCATACATGTACATGAAAGTACACTTGTACACCAACCCTAACATGTTGCAGTCCTGAAACATAAATGTACATGTAGATAGAAAACTAGAAAACATGTGTAAGGCTTCCCTTTAAAACTGGGACAGCCATTGAAATCTAAACGTCTTGGATAAATATTGAAACAAAAGAGTTTGAACAGAAACCACCGCTGGCTTCTGTCTCTGTCGGTGGTTGTTTCGGCAGCATAGCGCGGCTCTTGTCAAACGCTCGGCACCGACTACCTGCCAATCAACCTGTCTGCGGCACCCCTCCGAGAAACCAAAGAACACGAGATGTCCGCTGGCTAACTCTAGTCTAGCTCCGAGGAATCTGTTACTAAAGGTCCCATTCACACGAGGAAAAAGATTTTCAAACTCCTTGGTTGTATTCTACTAATTCAGTTCAACCCAACTCTGGGTCTAGGCTCATGTTTAACATCAGTGATAGATGAGCTTGATCTTGCTTCTATTCTACTGATAATTGTTGGAAGCACAACATGTAACACAAAGAGCACAGAAAAAGCAGGCGGTTGTTCACAGTATTTAGACTATCAGTGCAATATTAATCCTACAAGACTTTCAGCAAGTACTCATCATCAGTTTGTTTGATATTTTGTGGGTCCTCAAAACCCTTTTAGGGTATCATAAACAATTCAGAACATTTTAGCCATTTCTCCCAAATGTAATTTCATGTATAGAACTCAAAAGTACCTTTAAGTATGTGGCACATTAGTGTTTCATTCTCCAGTGGTGTTTTATCATTATGCAAAACTCACAGACCAAAACCGTTACCACATTTCATTGATCATGACTCTTCATGTACAAGACTAATAAATTTGGCTACGGTACCTAAACATATTTTCAAAAATATTTTTATAACATTAACTCTTGCAGACAAAACAATATTTTGTTTCATTTCATCATCAATAAATAATGCAAAAAAGGTTTTTAAAAAGGTGGAAGGAATGCCAAGCACATTTTGAGGGGCTACAATTTCTTGAATTTGTAAAAAAAGTCAGGTGTCCCTCCCCCGGTGTATTTCCTTTTGTACAGTTCTACTTCTATTTCTATTCCTCCTACCCCCCCCCTCCCCACTCCCACCCCCTCGAAAAGAAATGGAAATGTCCAGTAGGCCTACAGTATATGTCTGATTCAGCATTAATGAACTATATATCGACGGACATGACTTCTCGCTTCCGGAACATTACTAAAAGGCGTTCTCAATGTAAGTGGAGACTTTCGAGTGTTTGCGATCCTGTTCCTTAAAGATGAATGTCTCGCGCTCGCTCGTCGCCCCTCTCCCACGCTCTTGAGAGCATCTTTCATTCCATGTCCGGTCTCAAGCACCTAGAAGATGGAGAAATCTGAGCGCTTCCATAGGAAGTGATTTCTTGGGTATCCCGATGTATTGTGTTAGTCCAAATGCATGTCTCGCAGGCAGTTGTTTGTGCCAAATTGTGCGTAGCCCTACTAGCCTCGGTAACTTCCGCTCATGAATACATTGATGAGTTAGATGGGAAGATGAAGAGTGCCAAATGGCGGTATAGAGGAAAAGGAAAAAATGTAAAGGGACAGAGAAACAGAGAGAGAAGACAGAAGAATTCAACAGAAGAAAAAAAATGAATCCATTAAAATAAATATATCTATATATCTATGAAAGAGATTGAAATAGAAAAGGGGTCATAAAAAAAATGTCACTGGAATATAAACCCCAACGACAAGAAGTGAAGCTGCTATGCACTACTGATTCAGTATCTTCATTCTTCCAGAGTTAGATACATCAATGTACATGTACACTCAGGAGTATTTCCTGCCATTTTAAAATTTATATTTGGAGATTTAAAAAAATCTCAAAAGAAGAGGAACGAAATCAAACAAATTGTGAAAACTAAGCTTAGTGTGAACTGGGCATAGTGTGAACTAGGCTTCGTGTGAACTAGTGTGAATTGGGCTTAGTGTGAACTGGGCCATAAATCTACAAAGTCACCACAAGGCATGAATTACATGCATCTCCCCCTCAGCCAAGGCGCCACAACGGAAGGAGAGGCAGATGGAGAGAGAGAAAGGGGATGGATATGAGCTAGAGCCTTGAGGGGGATATACCGGAAGCCCCTTACAAACCAGAGGAAATATCATATATGTACAAAGAAATGTTATGAAAGAAACATTTCTACCGGTAATCACCATATTGCAAAAGGAGTAAAGGGCCAACATTATTGTAGGAAGAAACATTGTATTGATGTGATGAGCAAAAAGGGCAGACCAGAGAGATATACTTTATGAAATAAGGAACCATCTAATAAAACTCACATACATTATCTGTTTACTGATGGATATGATTATTCTAAAAATGAATGATGGAAAAGGGAATGATCTTGGAGAGATATAATGTCCTTTCAGGTTATAATATGCTTGAGCAGTCATAGGAGAATAGATTATGTCCAGTTTTTATTCAGCTGGTACTCAAGTAGAGCCCTGCCCATTTATACTGTAAAGGTACATGTACTTTATGTTTTTTTCTCCTCGACAACGGAGTGGACTCCTTTCTCTAACGAGTACTCGTTTGAAACAAAGCTCAAAGCTTCATTGTGCTACACAAACAAGGTCTCATTATCCAACATTTTGATACGATAGATTGCCAGACCAAAGAAATCTACTTAAATACTGCTTTAATAATCATACAAGCATATTGTACGGCTCTAGTTGTCTGAAAAAGACGGTGTGATGGATACAAAAAGAAGCAGCAGCTTTCCGGCTGTGGTGATGGTGTTGGTAGAATACAGCTTACATTGCGAGCAAAGCAGGTTCAATGCCCTACAGGTCATTGCACTCCATATAGTTTGTCCACTTTCTTGGCCGGCAAATCGGTCATCGCATGTCGATGACCAAAGGATGACCAAAGGAATGGGGAGAGTGTTTACAAACATATGTCCAAGTAATAAGCCCGTTCATACTCAGGGAAATTCATACATAACTTGTTTAAGGAAACGTCATAAAATATAGAGAATCATTGTAGTGTGAAAGGGGCGTAATCGCTGGCTAACAACATAGTGGAATAAAGAAATGCTGTAGTTGTATAAAGAAACTAGTTGTCAGGTAAATTGACATGATAATTAACCTTTTATCAGTGCGCGCTCAAAAATGAGCCCCTCCTGTTTATACAGTTTTCATAAAAAATGATGTTCAGATTAAAGTAGGATCCTGATTGCAATATCAAGTTTCTGTTCGAAACAATGCTCAGACATGCATTACACTCGCTATAAAAGTAATACATTCAGACTGGAGAAAAAGATGGTATACATGTAGGTAGCTTAAAAATTTGGTACGGCTGTTCAAAGAATTTTGGTGATCCAAACAGGGGGAGAGTAATGAGAAGAGCTGATCATTATCCTATGGTCAAGCCACATATTTTTCCCCCTCTTTTGTGGTGTAGTTAGACACGTGGCTATAATTAACTCTCTGTGGTATAATCCCACATTAAGCTGCATTTGGCAGAAGTTTCAATCATTTTTACAGTGTAAATGCCCGCTCTCGAAACATGGGTGAATGATTCCAGTTTTTGGTCACATGACTCTCCTATGCCTATAGGTGTGTTTAATAACGAATGCAAGTCTCCTTTAATTCCGTTTGCCACTATGTTGTTGTACTTATAGAAGTCTAAACATCTGGCTAAAAATAGGAACATGTAGGTCATGCCGTTTTACTAGAAAAAGGGCAATGGACAAATTATGATTATTATGTCTGCAGTAAAAGAAATACACCACGGTAAAGACCAAGCTCTGGAGAGCTCATTTTACAATCAGAATAGATCAATATGGATGCATTGAGTAATAATAAACATTAATATCAGTGAAAAGGTAACATTTTGAGTATACATGATTGTAGAACAAGAACATAATCCAGGGTTTCAATGAAAGCACATTAATGAAAAAGAAGCATGTAGTGGGCCTAATTTAGCATCACAATAGGCATACAAATAGGTTGTGACAAAAACCAGCAAATAAGAGATTTGTAAGATCCGCGAACTTTACGCTACATTTGGAACTTCCATATGCAGCGAGCGATTCATGCAAAGATACACGTACACCAAGCATCATCTACAGAGGGAGGGAAAGTGGTGAAAAAGAGATTTCCAAAGAAGAAAAAAATGTCCATTTTTCCAGTGATTCCTTCCAACCACAAGGTCACTGCCAAATGGGGAAGGCAGAGGGCATGCTGAGAATTCTCAAAGAATATCATAGGATATCGGAACGCAGGGATTCTCTGCACATCACAGCATGAAAAGACATTACGGAGGGAGGGTGCCTGCCTGCCCCGCTCTGGTTTTACGCTAGAATTTAGCTCCGTCAGAAAGCCAGAGATTTCTTCTTCCCGGATGTTGAGGGAAAGAGAATCTTGCCCATTTTGCATTGAAAATGGAACAGAAGTTGAGCTATTCAGACAAGTAATCAAAGTGGCATGCTCGATCTTGCATTCCATCACAAATACATCACCCCTTTATCCTTCAAAAAGATGCATTTGTATCAAATCAAACAATCTTCATTTCTCAAAACTAATCAGCATACATAATTATATCAGCATTGCAACTTTACAGACGAAACAACTTCACTTTATATTTGACCTAAAATATAGAGCATTATACCTTATATAAATATATCGCACAATTAAACTTTAAAAAAAAATTATATACAAAAATATTGATACTATCGATTATCATCATTAATATTTTCATCTAATTCATGCTTATTTTGCAGATACCATAATTTTAAAAGAATTTGTTAAAAGAAAGATGAAATATGGGGAAAAATCACTTTGAGGAAGAGGGAAAGGATTGAGTGAAATATCTATGACTTCCTCTTTTAGTAGAACTTGAGTCTGGATTTCATTACGGCTTCTAAACCTGTCTTGTACTTCAATTACATGCGGGGGAAAGGAATGAAGATGTAGTTCAGGAGTCAAGGATCGATCGTAGATTCTATGGGATTGTGGAACTCTGCTTGGCCTTAGGGTTTCCTCGAAATACCCCCCTCGTTTGGAGGCAAAAACCTTTGTCAGTCGGTCAGTCAGTCGCTGTGCGTAACAGTGTTTGCACAGTGAGACTATACTGATGGTTTGTTTCATAGGCTACGTACTTTAGCAGCTCTGGACACAGCCAGAGACTGTTAAAGCTAGGCTCTAATCAAGGCTTTAGGAATTAACTGTGGTGCAGTGTCAAATCAGAGTCTGTGCATGCAGACTAATACCTCCCCACCTCGGATGGCAGTGATATGGAGTAGAGACCTTTTTACTTCAATCTCATGGCCCGGTACCCCTTTCACAAATATACATATACATGTACATGTATGTTCCTATAATGCGCACCAAATTTAAGGGATTACCCATCACCTATGGCAACCAAGTGATCGATGTATTAAACCTATGGGGATTCGAGAATTCAATAGTCACAGGATTATCCTGTGTCAACAAACTCTGAAGTAGTTGTGTAAAAGAAACACAATTTTTGTTTAATACCAAAAAAATACAGGAGAAGTGAGAAATCAAGCTCTTGAAAGCTCCGAAAGAGTTCAGGGGGGGGGGGGGGGGGGGGTTTAAAAAAGAAAACATTCAAACAAATGGGAAAAAACATAATGTAGGCCCACATGAAGAAATCACTTCATGGAAATCATTTTTTATCATACCAAATCCCCAAAGAGCTCTTAATAACAAAACAAAACAAAAAGTTTTTGTTTCCTACAATGCATCCACACTAAAGGTAATCTGCACTTGTTCTGAATCAAATCTGGATAACATCCTTATATAAGGTTCATTGTGTTGAAATCGCAGAAAGGCAGTGTAGAGGGATAGTGAGAAAGAGCCTTTCTCTCCCAAATCAGCTTTCAGTACAGACAGTTCCTTACACAATGTACATTGAATTGAGTAAGAGATACAGTGATAGGATGAGAGTATGTAAGAGATTAAAAAAAGAGAGAGAGAGACATAAAGATAAAGAGAGAGAGAGGTAGAGACAGAGAGAGAAAGGCAGATACAGATACAGAGAGAGAGAGAGAGAAAGAGAGATGAAGAGAAAGGGAGAGAAGATATAGCGCCAACGTTCTTAAAATTTTCCTTTAACTAGGAGGCCGAGAAACGAAGAATGGAATCAGGGACTAACAAAAGGGATTGAAGCTTGAGTGATTGCTCAACGAGTTATTCACACAAAAAATGGTTACATGTTAGCATTGCTATTACTGCTTGAATGCACCTGGCGATCAGCGGAGATTAGAGCTGTGGAGCTTGGAGCAGAGGTTGCATGCGTTGTGTGTATTTGCAGGTTTACTATGAGGAACTATGAGGAACTATGAGGAGCTATGAGGGACTTGTAAGTTCCTGCTATGATACAGTGGATTGTACAGAATAAAGATGGCTAGAAAAAAGCTGAACTGAAGAAGAACTGAAGGAGAACGAAAGGAGAGAGAGAGGAAGAGAGTGAGAGAGAGAGAGAGAGAGAGATAGAGATAGAGAGAGAGAGAAACAGACATACAGAGAGAGAGAGAGAAAAAAAAGAGAAAGAGAAAAAAAAAGAGAAAGATAGAAGGGGAGAGGCATATCACTAATGATTTTAGTTTGTTATGGGTTCCAAAATCATGAAAGCAAAATAGGGAAAGCCGGAGAGTAGGGGCCAATACAAAAAAAAAATTACAAGGATGGGGGGGGGGGGGGGGGGGGGGGTGACAAGAGCCTAGTAGTTAAGATACAGACAAATATCAAGTTCAGCAATTGAATATCTCAAGTGACGAGTGAGAAATATTCCATAGAGCCTGGGTCAGAGTATGCATGGAAACGAAACGTAAATAAAGAGCAGAACTGTGGAATGAAAAGAAGAAAAGGAGATAAATACAAATAAACATTACGATATACCGGTAGTGCCTTCAAAGTAGGAATGGTGAAGAGATAACAGGAGGCCATGAAAAAAGAAGAAGACAAGGACCAATAACAAAAAGATTTAAAAAAAAGAAAAGCACAATGAAAAAATAAAAAGCAGTTCACTTCTAAACAACTTACCCCAGTTATACTTGATCAAATCCTGAGAAAAATTTGATCACATCCATACAAAATCCATTACGTGATTGTTGGCAACAAACATCAAATCCCACAATAAAAAAACTTGGCTTCCTGCGTGAGAATCGGGATGGTTCACAACCTCCACAGCGGAGCTGATAAACTCACGAGAGACAGGCCAAGAAACGGCTACGGGTTATCACCGTGAGAGTATAGGGTCCTCTAGCGATCTGCGATGTGTTTCCAATCAGCACTGTATAGTAAGTGAGCCAAGCTAGCTAAGCTAAGCCAAGGCAGTATCTTGCTACTCCTACTGGGTATATGTGCGTGTGAGCATATGACTAGGGCCTACGAGAGCATCAGCGATCGGTATACAACACCAGTAGATTCCAACACAGAGCACGAAGGCAGGAGGAGTCAATAGCAAAGCATGAGTGTCGAACGGACAGAGAATGAGAGTGAGGGAGAAGAGTATACACGTCCGTACAGCTCGGCGGTTCAGTGGCTTTCTGCTGTAGCTGTGTTTGAGTGAAGTTTGCAGATTATAGCTAGGCAGAGAGAGAGAGGGAGAGAGATGGATTGCGCTCAGTACACAGTCAAGGATTTAGCAGGGTTAGTCTTCAATTTCAGACCCTGTGCTCAAAACCTCTTTGACACTAAATGGTCTGGACAAATGCAATCCTGTATTCCAAAGTGGTACATATTTAGATCTGCACAAAGTTTTGACTGATTGATCTATTATTATTACTTAATTTGATTATTTATCTTTCTATTGGAGAAGGGGAGGATGTTGGGGAGGATGTTCAGAAAACAATGATAAAGCATATGGTAAGCAGCCAGGGGACTTATGCCTCAACTGGTTAATACAATGTAGCTGATAGATGATTATTAGTATATGCACATAAACTCAATCTCGATCTCTGACAAACTTTGTAAAATTTTACATATTTCTATCACTGCTAACACAAAAGACTATGTCCAAGGTAGAGAGAGAGAGAGAGAGAGAGAGAGAGAGAGAGAGAGAGAGAGAGAGAGGGAGAGGGGGGGGGGGGGTGATAGGGGTGTCTCAGTGGGGCACTCTAGTTTGATGGTAATGCAAAGTGGCAAACCCCCTCAGACTGCCTATTACGCCGCCCTGCATGGGGCGTAGCCATAAAAAGAGACCAAGCAGATTGAGTTTGGAGTTAATGGCAAAAAAATTCCAAAAAAAGTAAGACGGGGAAAAAAAGTAGATCTGTAAATCCAATCAATGTCGAGTTTGGAATTCATCGAAAACCGTGTACTGAGTATCAAACAAATGTAAAAGAAATCGCAGTGTGAAAAATGAAAATACTGGTGTTTGGAAGTGGATGAGCTTTACACATCCACAAGATAATCATGATGAACAATTAAACACATGTGCAGGAGGAAACAACAGGACAAAATATAAATTTTCATTCTCTTTTCTTATATGTTTGCCGAGACCGACGGCAAGAAGGGTGGTGGCTGGTGACCCAATGTAAAAAAGCTAGTTATATGTTAATCCTCCTCCTTATTGTTCCTTGTTGTTTATTCATCTTCTTCTAATCTTCTTCAATTTCTTCTACTACCACTCCTTCTACTGCATCTTCCCATCTTATTTGGTCTACGTCTCTCCTCCTATCTCTCATTAAATTGAATTAAAAACATCTCTCCTAATCTTCTCATTTTCTTTCATCTTGTCCATCTTTGTCTTCTCGTTCCTGGTCTTTTTCTCATCTTCTCCTCATCACGATAACAGCAACATAGATTTGGTTGAGAGGACTCCTAATGATGCTTCTACAACGACAAGAGAGAGGATTAGATATGACAGGCCAAATTCCTCCCTCTTGTTTCTTCTTCTTCTTCTTTATTCATCTTCTTTATAATCTCCTTCTTTTCTTCTACTACTCCTTCTCCTTCATCTTCCGATCTTATTCTTTCTACGTCTCTCTTTCTACCTTTTCTTCAATTTCTTTCTAAGTCTTTGTTTTAAATCTCATTTTCTTGAACCCTGTCTTTGTCTTCTCCTTGTTCCTTGTCCATCTCTCATCTCCTCGTCACCAAGACGGCAACGGAGGTTGAGTCGAGAGGACTCCTAATGATGCTTCCACAATGTCAGGAGAGAGGATTAGATATGACAGGCCCAGCAGGACGAATACTGACTGACAAGTTCACAGTGCTGGGAAAAAAACTCTCTGATCTCTGGGCAAAATTTGGCAATGAATGCAGGTATCCAGCCTCTACCCCCGTAGCGGTCCATTTATGAAAATGTATCTCCTCAATTTCTATCTGCTTCAACCTCTCTCTCTCTCTCTCTCTCTTTCTTTCTCATCTTCTCATTCTCTTCTCTCTTCTCCTTTTATCTCCTCATTCTCCTAGCTTTCTCCTACTATTAATTAAGGGGCTCCTTTCCTCCCTCCATCCTCTACATTCCTCTCTCTTTCTCTCTCTTCTCTTCTCTTCTCTTCTCTTCTCTTCTCTTCTCTTCTCTTCTCTTCTCTTCTCTTCTCTTCTCTTCTCTTCTCTTCTCTTCTCTTCTCTTCTCTTCTCTTCTCTTCTCTTCTCTTCTCTTCTCTTCTCTCTCTCACTTTCTCTCTCTGTGTCTCTCTCTCTAATATTCCGGTGAGTACATTTACATCAAAAGCATCATCACCAAAACCGATGCAGATTTATAATACACAACGGTGAAGACTTCAAATCTGAATCTTCAAAGCAGTATGCCATTCATGTGAGCTGTCGACCACAGGCTTCCAACAGACTCAGCGGCCGGCGAATCGGAGTGGACAAGTCGAATCCTCGCAAATTATCTCCTCCCTCCATCATCCCCGTCGTCACCGTGGAGACGGATGACACTTGAGGTCTCCAGACTCAGTGGGCAGTGTTGACCAGATGGCCGGGCAGACTGGTGGCTAGGGGGTAGGGGCCGGTAGGAACGCTGGTGCCAGGGGAGCGCCACTGTGGGGACGTGAGAGACGTCCATCCTGCCCGTTATCTCCGGCTCAGAAACGATATCTCTTCACCACAGAAGCAGTGGTGTAAACCATAATAAATCCTGTGGAGCCAGTTTCACTTGCGATACTCTTGTCTAACTTTATACATCTGGGAATGTGAGTTGGGCTAGTCGACATCTCTCTTTCTTCACTCATTAAGCAGTCTATCTTATGAATCATTTAGATCTGAACGAGGATGCGATGGTTATGCAAACACAGGACTGGAGACATCTTGACAGACACTTGTTTTACGGTGACACATCTAAGCTTATTAGCAGCCTTATGTTTCCTAATGGGAGCTGTGTGAATAACCTTATTGTCTTTATAATGCATTGTTCAGATGTGAACACAGGACTGGGTATGTCTTGACAGGCACTTGATACATGGCGACACATTTAAGCTTATTAGCAACTTTATGTTTCTTTATAATGGATGTGTGAATGACCCTATGGTCTTTCTAATGCACCTTTCATATGTGGATAGAGATGCGCCAGGTTATGCAAACACGTGACTGGGGTTATCTTGACAGGCACTTGATGCAGGGAGGCAGTTAATTTAAGCTCACCGGCAGCCTAATGTTTCTAAATAATTGATGTGTGAATGACCCTATGGTCTTTCTGATGCACCTTTCAGATGTAAATGGAGATACGTCAGGTTATGCAAACACATGACTGGGTACGTCTTGACAGGCACTTGATGAGCCGAGACACATCTTCAAGTTCTCTAGGAGCCGTATCAAGACAGGGCTGATAAAAGAGGAGATAAACGAGATTTGCTTATCCAGGAAACAGGGATGACTGACAAGTCATATATTGGCTGTGGCTAGTGCTAGTCTGTTTCGACTAGACACGAAAGCCCAAGTAAAACAAACAAACAAACAAATGCATTTATAAGCAAACGACAATCTCCCCCCCCCCCCCACCCCCCACTTGATCGTAGAAAGAAGCCAGTTTCAATAAACAAATCATTAGTTCAGTCCATTTTCTTAACCAGTTGAATACTATCTCCAAGATTACTTGGGGCTGGGCACCGCAGGAAACATTTGCTTTGCCAAAATCTCATTGCAATCAACAGGTTAAAGTCTGGGAAATGTGTTGATAGTATTCCATAACTGTGGAATGAACACCTCTCCTGAAATCCAACTCTATTCTTTGTTGAATGCAATATATTCACATACATCGATTATAAAGTATCAAAACTGCCCTGGAGAAAATTTCTGGAAAGTTGTTGTCATTGTGAAATGCACCTACCACGTGCGTGTCTTCATTCTTTCCAAATTTTCCACAGCTTATTTTCTCACAGTCATAGAGATATTTACTGCAATAACCTAGCTTATTTTCACCTGTAACTTAAACTATTTACAACCCAGATAAACACTGAGAAACATCAGCTCTTATCGTCGTAAACATGATGATTTGGAAACAGAAGATGGGAAAGGGCTACGATAAAACAAACAATCTGAGAACAATACTTCATCTCCACATCCATATATTTTTATTTGTTAAAGGATGTTCCTATCTAGATTACAAATCATTTCGAATCAGAATAAGACAATCTGAGAGAGAATATATGTGAGAATTAAAATATAATGACTATTAACAGGTTCAGAATATGTAAATTTTAAGTTGGCAAAATTGGTGATCTAACTTGATGTAGTCCACAACAATTCTCGTTTGCATTGTCTTACATTTACCTGTGCGCAAGGTAAGCGATCGATTCTGTGTTGAAGAATATTCTGGTTCTAAACATATGATATACTGAGACAGTCTGGTTAACATGATAGTATGCCAATATAAAAATATATGTGAGCCTTCAAATAAAGTGGGCCTGGGTCACGACTGATTTATACAAAAAAAAGAGATATTTAGAGTTAGTGAGAAAAAAATTGCTTTTTAAAATTCCAAAGAGTCATGATATCTCTTGGCAGGCATTAGTTGTAATTGTATATTCTTGACTCACTTGGCAGGATAGAACATTGCAGACATTGTGAGAATTACATGTTGAAATGTTTTGAATGAAGAAAAAGTTCATAGTACATACAAACACGTGTAGATTTCTATCAGAAAACATTTCATATTTTCGTAGTTTAGATAGTCACTTATCACTGACTCAATTTCTTCAATGAGTTGTGGGAAACAAATTGTTTTTGTTGTTGTTGTGAAAACAAGCGTATCACTAGTAGAAACATATCTTCATCCGATGTTGTGTACAAATAACAGAAATTTATCATGTTACATTGTTTTGTTTTACTACAGTAAACAACAATATATCAAAATACAACAATCACAGGATTCTCAAATTACTATGGTGATCATAAATAAAACAAATTTATCACAGATTAATTTACAGAAACAGTTTGATTTCAGATTTGAAGATAGACGAAGAAGAAATATAGGTACGACACATGTAGTGGGGGGGGGGGGGCATGAATTGGAATTGATTATTCATTGGACATCGATCACCAGGGATTTATAATGGCTTCTCAATGCCCTAACATCAAGACAGTTCTATTCATAAATAAAACATTTAAAAATATCTTGGAAAAGTAGCTTTATTAAACAGACTGGAAGGTTGAAAAAGGTTGACAAAGCCTCACTTTTTTTTTTTTTATAGCGATCCTAATTCTCATTATTCTGGGTTGTTTTTAAATTTGCACTGTATTATACTGCAAATTTTAAAAATTCATATCTAGTTCATGTATTCACCCATGTATTCTAATGTATTTGCTGGAATTTAATTGAATTAAATTGACAAGAAACACATGTATTACACTTATTATACCTGTATTTTTTTAAGACGTATGTATTTACCTATGTAGTATGTATTCAAATGTATTCGCTGAAATTGAAATCGACTTGAATTGACAAGAAACACATTTACAACACATACATTCATATGCATGAGGGCAGAAATGTGAATTCATAATCTGATCAATGCAATTATTGAACCAGGAATTAATAATGCCTTATCAGGTGCGTGCAGCTGCTAGGCAGCAGAGGAGAGGAGAGCCAACCCATAGAGACCCCTGGGCATCCAGGGTAGCCAGGCCAGGGCAGTCATTACACAATGAAAACCCTTGCATTCGGGTCATTCACACGGAGCACACGCAATAGGCGTGTCTGCACTATCTCGAGATTGCCAAATATCCAGCTATTTGAATTATCCCGATCGCAAACTATCCAGCTTATTTGCGTCTTCATTAGAACGAAGTAGCAAATTAGCTGGATAGTTGGTCGGGATAATATCCCAAGATATCTCGGTCTAGTTTGCGGTTTTGCGGTTTTCAGTGCTTACTAGTTGTACTAGCGCAGCGAGGTCAGTGCGCTGAGCGGTATAGATTGCATACTGCGCGAGGAAAACCGGAAATCGTTGTGCATGATGGGATCGGGATATTTGACTCCGTACTTCGGTCTAATGAAGACGGTCGCAAACTATCCCGCTAGTTGGGAAATAGTGGGATATTTTGCAAACTAGACCGAGATATCTTGGGATATTATCCCGACCAACTATCCAGCTAATTTGCTACTTCGGTCTAATGAAGACGCAAATAGCTGGATAGTTTGCGATCGGGATAGTTCAAATAGCTGGATATTTGGCAATCTCGAGATAGTGCAGACACGCCTAATAAGCAAGCAAGGTTCAAAAATCAATCCTTCGATCCGGCAGACATAAATTTATAAAAATCAATTTTGAGGACCATGAGCAGAATATAAACCGGAGGAGGGAGGGTGGGGTGAGGAATTATCACCTATAAGTGAGATTTAGACAGAGTTTTAACAAAATCCCTCCCTTTCTTTAAATTTACTGACAAGGTGACTATTCACAGTGCTCTAAAACCAGAAACTATAGCATGCATGACATATTTCCTACATTTATTTTTGTAAGTGGTTCACAACTTCAGATCCACTTAAGTTTCATGCCGTGAAATAAATATGAATCATGATTTGTTTCGCTGAATTAGAGCAATTTGCAAAATGTAATTGGTGTGAAAATTGCCATTTTTTACAAATCAAGAAAATTACTGGGTCTATAAAAAGTGAAACAGTTGGTTTAAGATCTAAACACTTGGAAATACATTTGTTTGGGAAGATAATAGGGTAACTATAAACCTTCTTTGGACAGACAATCAGTTAATGATATATGTATCGATGCAATTAAGGCTGTGGAACACTTTCGTTTTAAGATATCAGCAAAAATGTTGATGGCTTCACTTTTAGTGCCGGTGTTCGCTTCTACTTGGTGCTCATGGCACTGAAAAAACCATTTGTTATATCCTGCGTGTGAACAGGTTAGTAAGAATCAAATTGTGATGCATATCTCACTTTTTGTCTAGTGTGAATGAACCCATTACCAATAATGGCCCAGCAACCAAACTGCGTTATCGCTAGTTTCAGAGTTTATTATCAAAGCACTTGTCTTCTGATAGAGCTGGCGATGATGAACAAATTATTCTACAACACTCCCTGGGAATCCAAATCGAGGTCAAAGATATGGCAGGGATAAACTTGGATGTAAAATTATGAAAAAATGAATAATTCTGGTAAGATGAGATAATGTATCTCTTCAAATATTCAGATCATTTTCAACTAATTTCATGCATAAAATTTTGAAGATAGTTATACAGGCGTGTAGCATTGCAAGTTTTAAAGATAGTTTGTGAGTCATCCTTTTGTTTCTTTCAATAATTGCTGCATGAGTCGTGACATGAGTTTTACTGCGTGTGAGTTTCTACAAGCATTGCTTGAGAAGTCCCCCAAGTCCATTGTGATCGAATTCTGAAGAACCCGGGAACTCCTACAAACCTGTAGCAAAGTTAAGAAACCATTCAATCTCGATACTGATGAATCAGAAACTATCTTTAAAACATTCAATGCTACACACCTGTATAATTATCTTCAAAATTTCATGCATGAAATTACTTGAAAATGATCCAAATATCTGACGAGATATCATATATTATACCTGGAGACCTGCACAATGTACACACAACCACAGCTGCATGTATTTCCCACGCTATAACAAACTTTTTGATGGAATATTTCTTCCATGGCAGGCTGGCAAAATGTCAAAAATGACAGGCTCATTATCGCTGGTGCATATATCGGTTGATAGGAGAATAATTCCTTCTATAACAAGATAGTGACATATCTACGTAGCCTTGTGCAAAATATGCCATACAGTCAACTGGACAGACACTCATTAATTGCAAAGAAACCCTATTTAAGAAGGATTGTAAATTCCGCTTTTTTGCTGGAGGAACTCTTATAAGATTTATAAAGGGAAAAAAATACATCAGACATGGTTTTGATATTTATTCTTTGCATTTCTTATATCTGATAAAAAAATGTTTTTTGCTAAGGACCATATCCTTTAAGCAGGGATATGTGAGTTTAAATGGATGAACCGTCTCGAAAGAATTTCCCGAGGGAAAGATATTGAAGATTAACTTGGCTTAACAACAAGTAATGTAACCCTCTTCAGCCATCAAATCCATCAAATCCATCAACAGCCGCCCTTATCAGACCACAGATGCCCTCTGGCGATCCAAATGTTACGAAGTGTTACGCAACGCGGTCTGCTTCCCTAAGCTCTCCAAACACTTGGTCGTAAAAAAAAGGCTTTGAAGCCATGCGAGTCACCGAGAAAATGACGTCATATTCATTGACGATGTATATAGCTATAACATATAAAATCACAGAATCGACAACGTATGGCACAATGCAGCCTTCATTGGTTATCAAATGCTTTCGCTGTGCTCGGATAACTCTACTGAAGACGTAGTCATCTGAACCAGCGAAATCGACCAAGGAAATCGTGAGTTAGAGTGAATGCAAGTTTCTCATCATCATCACGTTCTCTTCTAATTATTTTCATTTTCCGAAAGTTTCCGAAATTTTTACATAGCTAGGAAGGTAGTCCATAAGTTTATCTCTTAAAATAACTAAATGGAATTGTGTTATATATTTGCGCATTTGGCTTAATGAGGGTTAGAAGTTGTCAAATCATCACCACTTTTCACCCCGAGTACGGGCCGGCGACGCGAAAGCCGCCGTACTCGCTGGGCTGTACATGCTGGATGTTGTTGGTGGAAACACACATAGCTGCATTACGTATACTACCCTGGCCGTGTATTAAAAGTTGTGCTATTGATTCTCAACATTTCAAACACCACTGTACAAAACTCAACTGATTTCATTCAAAGGCAGTACTTTAGTGACGATTGATGACACCTAAAGAGCATTAGAATACAATTTGTTCAACTTTCCGATGTTAGAAAGAATAATTTGAAATTAAAATTGTGAGTCTACTGTCAAACTTGCCGATCAACCGCATCGGAATGATTATGTGCATTTGTATGTTGTGAGTGTATCGACTATTCATGTATTCAAATGCTGCCTATTTACATTTGGAGTGGCCTACGCATTCACGATGAAACCATTTAACCGTACATTCTGGTTCGCTGCAACGAATAATATTTTCCGTTGATGGAATTTCACACGTGCATAACTTGTATTGGTCTCCAACTTCCCATACACCAGGCTCAAGAATCAAATCTTCCTCAAAAGCAGTCAGAAAGTCTAAATCGTCGCCTACCAAATACTCTTCCCTACTGTATACGCCGCCATTTTTGTCGATAGCAGCCTATGTGTATTTCCAACAATGCATTTCGCGAGCCCTATGTCACTCAGTTTCGGGAGTGAGATTTACGAGCTGTGCGGTCCGGGTGGGGGATTAAGGGGATTATGATAGGGGGAAAAAAGACTCTCGGTGCATCGGACTGCTTCAAAGGGCCCTCTTAGATGCGGCATCCATTTTTTACAAGCCCTGCTTTAAGCATACAGGTATAGGCCCTACATGTAGATGGTCCGACATTCAAACACTGGAAAGTAACAAAGAACACCAACTTCTGCAAACCCTGTACAATCCTTCCTTGCTTCTGCATTGGAAGGGAGGGGGAGGGGGCATGAAGGGGTATTAAGATTCAATTACATCCATAAGAATTGATACAGACTTTCATCTCACTCTCTATCCCCCTCTCTCCATCTAATTTCCTTCTGAAACTAAATCTCCCTAGCCTAAATATTAATCAGAGGGACTGTAACGTGATGGGCCATCTCCCCTCGCACAGGAGGACCACCGACCCAGATCCCAAGACTTTAGTCCAGCCCTGCACGAAAGGGGATTTGGATCCAAATCCAGGACTCCAATTCACACCTTGGAGCATATTTTTACAGGTGTGTACTTCAAAGGCTCACCTGCCTGGTGAGAGTAACGGGTGTGGTTCTGAGGAGGTGGGTTGGATTCATGACAAAATGTCACAAGTAACAAGAACACAGTTTTCCCCCTGTTTTTCATACATATGGCTAATCTCAAATGTTAGGGGTTAGAGGAAGACTGTTTGTTTGTTTAGAGCCTGAAATATGTTAACTTGTATACTTTAGAACAGAGTTTTAGTGCCCTCATGGCTCTGAACCAAAAAATCTCTCCTATGAAAGTTTTCCAACATTTATATAACAAAATTTGTGGTGATTCTGTTGCTTAGGAAGACACAAGAAACCTTTCAAAATAGGCCTTATAGCTGATACATTCTAATTATGTAATAATGCAGGGAGGGAAATTGCAGCTGCATTTGGTGTTCTGTAATATACCACCCTATGATATCGACTGCACATCTGCTGAACGCCACAAAGGCATTCACTCATGTCAATCATAATTGAATTAACACCCTTGTAGCTTTCGGCAAATCATATTGTCAACACATATGTTCATGAAGTGTCTTGTCTTTATCAAGGTCCTTTTTACTCGTTATCAAAATATTAAGATGTTACTTGCTTCCTTTTTGATAGGGTATGGTAAAGCTCTGTACTGCGACTTCTGGACTGACTATGAAATATTTTGTATTGTCAATAACATTGTAACATTCATATGTCAGCCTTAAATTAAAGGAGAAATAAGTAATAGAGAGGGAGGGTGAAGGGATAAGGGGAGGGTGAAGGGATAAGGGGAGGGTGAAGGGATAAGGGGAGGGAGAGGGAGGAGGAAAGAGAGATAAATCGTCGCTGTTTTCACGAAGTGACGGTAGTGAAAAAAAATTGCATTCACTTTGCGTTACGATTTTCCTCACTACCGTCACTTCGTGAAAACAAGGACGAAATGATGGAAAGGAAGATACAGAGAATACGGGAGGGAGGAAGAGAGAGCGAGAGGGGGCGAGAAGCAAGAATGAGAGAGTGGTAGAAAGTGAAAACAAGGAAAAGGGAGTAACGGTATGAGAAAGTGACATAGGCAAAGTGGAAGAGAAGACATGAAAAGTTGTGAAAGAACGAGAGAGAGAGAGAGAGAGAGAGAGAGGAGAGAGAGAGAAGAGGCATAGAAGGAATGAGTAGAGAGAGAGAGAGAGAGAGAGAGAGAGAGAGTGATAAGGAGCAGGGGAGAGAGGGAGGGGAGAGGGTGGAGAGAAGGGGCAGAGAACAAATGAAATGGTAAAGATAGAGAGAGAGAGAGAGGGGGAGAGGGTGGAGGGGGTAGAGAGAAGGGGCAGAGAGTAAATGAAGGGGGTAGAACTAGAGAAAGAGAGAGAGAGAGAGAGAGAGATGGAAATCAATACATCTAAAGTCTCCCATGCATCAAGATGTATCATAGATCAGTATCCTCTTTCTCTGTATCCCTGTTATTTCTTGGCAGGCGTTCACTTTCCACCTAGCTTCCATTACCAAGTGAATTAGATTACGGAATAGTAGTTGGAATCTGTTTTTCTTTTGAATTACGGTGAAATCAAGCTCCACTTGTTGACCTGGAATCACGTTGGCTAACCACTTTGCAGCAGGGTTAAAATCTTAAGAAAATAGAACCAATTAAAGGAGCACGTTGCCTTTCTTAATTTAAAGCTAAGCTAAACAGGAATAATTCATGAAAACCAAACACTATGCGGTAAAGCAGAATGTCATTACTTTTTAAAATAAAAGTGCCAACCACTTTCTACCCAGAGCTAAAATCCAAAGAGAACAAAATACAAGGAAAGAGCACTGTTTCTCCCTTCTTTTAATGCCACCCTAGAATAATTCATGAGAAACAAATACTGCTCTCAAAATGCAATGGCGAAAGTGACTACTGTTTGGGCATGGAGTCTCTTCTTATCTCCATGGTTTGAGTCTTTTAAGAAATAAAGTAGTGCGGGCAGTTCTTTCCAGAGAACATCCAGATTGAAATTTCAAGGGTAAGTGTTCCACTAAATAAGATTATGCTTTGTGCTCAATGATTTATTGCATTCCAGCCCAATACTAAAGCCTAAAGGGCACTTTTTAAAAATAGGGGTGGGGGAGGGGCAAAATTGGAAAAAGCCCCATGTACCTCCATTGCAATGCTCCTTTTATCTTCTGTTCTCTTGCACGTACGCCAGCATATAACTACAAGAGAGTCGATGTGAATCACGTAAAAGCATGGGGAGAATGTGATGGGATGTGATATCACACAAAAAGCCGACATTGGCCCTCAATTCAGCACATACCTTCCCCCTGAATACAAACATCATCCGCTGAGCGCCAGAAGGGCATCTAGTCATAACCTCACATGCAGAGTTAAAGCTTTTCTGGCTCTTAGCGCATGACGCGATCGCTCTTCGATTTCTCATCTTCGCACCGCAAATATGCTCCTCTCCAGAAGCGAATGACAGGGACAAAAGTGAAAGAGAAATAAGCGAAAAGGGATCTTCTATCTCACGAAGGGGTAATACGAGAGGGGTAAGACTTCCCCTCTTATACAGGTAGGGGTTCAATCGCAGGCCAAGAAGAGATACCCAATGATATATTATGGAGGGGGTGGGAAAAGTGCAACGCACTTTCGAGACTCCCATGCCAATTTAGTAAGATAATGGGAGCATCTTTAGTGGAAGATCCTTGCTCTATTATCACCTCGCTCTTTTTGTCGAGCTCTTCAACCAGTCTCATGTTCCCCTTCTGTTTTGTTTCATTTACAGTACACTTTTTTGAGGGGAGGGGGTCAAAAGTTCAGTTTTGCACCCCTAAAATGAGAGACACAAGGCTCTGGTCTAAGGATCGTGTACAACATGTATATGGAGGTGCCTAGTCTGCAAATACAAGACTCATCAGTTTTACCATGGACCTTTTTTCGTAGTTCTCCAACTTGCAATTTGTATTACTCAGATACTTAATTTTGTTAGGGGGTACATTCAGCTATTTTGAGCTATCACCTACATTTACAGATGTAGTTAAGCAAAATTTAGAAGAAAGAAACTTTTAGAAGTACTTCAAGTGACATGATTTCTCAATATGGCTGAAGAAATGCATATTCTGGCATCAGTTACATATAAATAGCATGTTTTGAGATACAATTATTTAATTATTTAAGTAATCTACCTGAAGGGTTTGGGAAACAAAATCTAAAAGTAATGATATTTTTGGAGGACAATACAAGGTACAGTACTTACATTACCCAAATTCAATCCATTAAGTTCATAGAGTGCTGCTGATGTATGGTCTACAGCGTCAGCACAACAAGAAATTCATCTTAAATTATATTTCCCATTAAAAAAATATCATGAAACTTTTCTTAATATATATATATATATAAGAAAGAAGCAATATCCATTTTCTTCTTACCAATGTTCCATTACGAACTCAATACAACCATATCACGTTTCTCTTGTTTATTCTCATTTATTATTACCCACATTTGTGATTTCTACATCTAACAGGTGGGAAATTCACTAAGAATAGACTGCAGAGTTTCCCCCTTGGCCATTACTTTCTGACAAGCCAATCAATTAAAATCAATCAGTACTGAAATTCAGAGGCTTGACTGCGGAATATTCCTATTCCAGGTGTTGTAATTTTAGATATGGGGACCATTTTGGGAACCTGGTATAAAAATAATAACATAAACATTTCCGTGACCTAGAATAAACATGCTATTTCTAAAATGAAGAGAGAGAGAGGGGAAGGACGGAGGGGAAGGACGGAGGGGAAGGACGGAGGGAGAGAGGGGAGGGACGGAGGGGAGGGACGGAGGGGAAGGACGGAGGGAGAGAGGGGAGGGACGGAGGGAGAGAGGGGAGGGAGGGAGAGAGGGGAGGGAGAGAGGGGAGGGACGGAGGGAGAGAGGGGAGGGAGGGAGAGAGGGGAGGGAGGGAGAGAGGGGAAGGACGGAGGGGAAGGACGGAGGGAGAGAGGGGAGGGAGAGAGGGGAGGGACAGAGGGGAAGGACGGAGGGAGAGAGGGGAGGGACGGAGGGAGAGAGGGGAGGGAGGGAGAGAGGGGAGGGAGGGAGAGAGGGGAAGGACGGAGGGGAAGGACGGAGGGAGAGAGGGGAGGGACGGAGGGGAGGGACGGAGGGGAAGGACGGAGGGAGAGAGGGGAGGGACGGAGGGAGAGGGGGGGGGGAGGGAGAGAGGGGAGGGAGGGAGAGAGGGGAAGGACGGAGGGGAAGGACGGAGGGAGAGAGGGGAGGGAGAGAGGGGAGGGAGAGAGGGGAAGGACGGAGGGAGAGAGGGGAGGGACGGAGGGAGAGAGGGGAGGGAGAGAGGGGAGGGACGGAGGGGAAGGACGGAGGGAGAGAGGGGAGGGACGGAGGGAGAGAGGGGAGGGAGGGAGAGAGGGGAGGGAGAGAGGGGAGGGACGGAGGGAGAGAGGGGAGGGAGGGAGAGAGGGGAGGGAGAGAGGGGAGGGACGGAGGGAGAGAGGGGAGGGAGGGAGAGAGGGGAGGGAGGGAGAGAGGGGAAGGACGGAGGGGAAGGACGGAGGGAGAGAGGGGAGGGAGAGAGGGGAGGGACGGAGGGGAAGGACGGAGGGAGAGAGGGGAGGGACGGAGGGAGAGAGGGGAGGGAGAGAGGGGAGGGACGGAGGGGAAGGACGGAGGGAGAGAGGGGAGGGACGGAGGGAGAGAGGGGAGGGACAGAGGGAGGGAGGCAAAAAAGGAGGGAGGGAGGGAGGGAGGGAGGGAGGGAGGGAGGGAGGGAGGGTGGGAGAGAGAGAGAGAGAGAGAGAGAGAGAGAGAGAGAGCGCGCAATTTAAACAATAGGGAAAGAAACAGAAAGGTAACATTTTCTGATCATCATCATTATCATTATCATAATCAACATCATAATCATCATCTCATCATCACTCTTATATAGGCCTATGCATAAAAAAGGGATCAACCTCAGATCAACCTGTAACACATATTTCGAAGGTAACCCTTACAACAATCACTTTGATATTTTACAGCCAAACAAAATATTTTTCTACAAAGAATTAAAACCTTATGAAGACGTAGAAACAGCTACATTTGGGCTCTTATGACTCAAACCATGAAAATCAGTATTGATTTTATTATTTACGATATAAATCTACGTATCTACCTATTCTACTTTGCTATTGTTGCACCTCAACATTGCATAACCGAAACTTAAAACACATCGCCAAATTGCTCATACCCCCCCGCCCAAAGGCGCCCTCCGTGACCCTTGCGTCCGAGCGCCGCCAACGTAACCTCTTCCTCTTATCACGAGTTCCCTAGGATACACCTTGGTAAAGGCGCTGGGGATGGAGGGAGGGAAAATAGGTAGATACGTAGATTTATATCGTAAATAATAAAATCAATACTGATTTTCATGATTTACATCAATAAATCAACGTATCTACCTATTCTACTTTGCTAAAGACCAGCACAGATTAATGCCGGGTGGTAAAAACCAAGCAAACTTATCAATTCAAATGAGAAATAGACGACGAAGCCGCCTTCAGAGAAGCGACCACAAAGGCTCGTTCGCCCGCGGGCACATCTTTGAGGTAAAAAACAGAAAAAGAACTTGGAGACTTCCAAAAAGCTGCTTTACAGATATCTTGAACTGAAACTCCGATGAAAAGAGCCCAAGACGTACTGACACAGTGAGTATCATGGGCACGAGGAGCCCTGCCAGGCGTCAAGGCCTCAGGACCCGCAGCCTTGATAGCCAAGACTAACCACCTGGAAATCGTATCCCGAGATGCCGCCGAAAGTGGCTCTCGAGAAACCAGAAAGAGCTGATCCGACTTGCGAAAAGGCTTCGTCTTGTAAAGATACCATTTGAGGGCGCGAAAGGGACACCACAGTCCGTCCCTGAAGACCGAAGAAAAATCCGACAAGGGATGAAGCACCACTTCCACTGAACCCGACGTGTCAGACTGATTCTAAGCAATAAAAGAAGCCTTGGGAATCAAACGAACCCCACGTCCTTCCCAGCGGATATGCCCAGGGGCAGCCGAAAAGGGTATGAAGTGAGCTCCTACGCTGACCAGAAGTGATTACCATGAGAAAAACCGTCTTGACCGTAGTAAGCAGAAGCGTCGCAGAACACAGCGGTTCGAAGGGAGTGCCAAAACCTTGGATAAACTCCACACTGGTGTCAGAGGTCTGAAGAAGGGCCTCTTAAGGAAGAAAGACTTCAAAAGAGCCGCTAGCTGAGGAGCAGAAGAAACCGAAGATAGCAGACCGATAGCCACAAATCGTTGACAGAGCTCTCCCCTTGTCATACAAAGAGCTCAGAAAGTCAGCAATAGAAGGTAAAGACGCCTCTCTAGGGGCGACGCCCACCTCCTCACACCAAGCGTGAAAAGCATCCAACCAGGAGTTGTAAACCGTCCTGGTCGACTCTCGTCTACTCTGGACTAGAAATTGTACAGCACGTTCGGAGAAACCTGACGAACAAGCCCTCTTCCCGATAACCGCCAAGCGGTCAGACGGAGGATTTCCGGTCGCTGGTGTAGAATACCAGACAGAGGTTGCGACACCAGATCCGGATGACACGGCAACGACCACGGAGCCCCCACCAGGAGGGTCAGGAGGTCCTGAAACCACGACCTCGCCGGCCACCAAGGAGCTATGAGAATCATCATCGCTTGATCTTCCCTGATCTTCCAGAGCACATGGGGAAACAACGCGAACGGGGGAAAGGCGTAAGCCCTCCATCCCTCCACGGGATCGCAAAAGCGTCCAGAGCAAAAGCTCCTGGTTCCCAGACTCTCGAGAATATCGAGGAAAACGATGGTTGAGCGAAGTTGCGAAGAGATCGATGTCGAGAACACCGAACACTCTCCCCAGATGCCTGAAGACAGTCGGAGGCAGAGTCCACTCTGAGGGAAGGCACTTGCCTCGGGAGAGAAAGTCCGCTAAGATATTCTCTTCGCCCGGGATATGTGATGCAATCGGGAACACCCTCGTCCCCTTGCACCACGCCCAGAGTCGAGAGGCCAACTCGTTCAGAGCCACAGAATGAGTGCCTCCCTGTCTGTTGATGTACGCCATCACCGATACGTTGTCCGTAAGAAACAGAACCGAACAACCCACCAGACGAGCACGGAAGTGACGAAGCGAAGCAAACACTCCCATGAGTTCCAACACATTGATGTGGAGCAGAAAGTCCAGATGACTCCAGTCTCCTGAAATCATTGACCCCTGGCAATGACCTCCCCAAACCAACAGCGACGCGTCCGTGGTGACGGTCACAGAAGGGAGAGGAACTCGGCAGCGTTTGCCCTGAAGGAAGAAGGAACGACGAAGCCAAGGACCTAGAGGACCCTTGACTCCGGACAACAGGGAGATCCACGACAATAAAAGAACTCACGCTCGGCTGATAAAACTCCAACAGAAAGAGTTGGAAGGGACTCATCAAAAGTCGACAATCTGGAAGCATGCCGACTAGACTGGAGAGAAACCCTAGCCACTGAAGCCAACACTCGGCTTTCACCCGACGTGCACATCTCAGAGACCGAGCAGTCCTGACTATCGTCTCGACCCTGTCGAGCCTGGGACGAGCCAGCTGATGACGAATGTCCAGCTGAGCACCTAGGTAAGACGGCGTGCGAGCCAGAACGAATTCTGATTTCTCCCAAAATATGAGAAATCCGAGATCTTGAGTCGTGCTGATCAGAATCTGCATATGACCCAACAGCATGACTGACGCCACGACTCTCGTGAAAATCCGAGGAGCAGGGCGCAAACCGAACAGGAGCGCTCTGTAACGGTAGAATTTGCCCAGGAAGGCAAAAACCCCACAAGATCCCGCGACCGCGGATGTATCGGCACATGAAAATAAGCGTCGCGAAGATCCAAAGAAACCGCGACGTCTGCGGGATTCAATGAAGAAAGGATGGTTGCCAGATGATCCATTCGGAAATGAACCTTTCCCAAATGAAGGTTAAACCGCTTCATGTTGAGAATCATTCTTAAAGAACCCGAGCACTTGGGAATCACGAACACCGGCGACAAACAAAGACATGGGTGATCGTCTACTTCCTCTATTGCCCCCTTCTCTAACAGAGACACGAAATCGGAGGAAAAGTGACTCTGAAAAAGAGGGGACATGATCGGAGAGCGGCTCCGGAGGACGCCATTCGGAAGAGGTTCCACAAAATCTATGAAGAACCCTTCTCGTACCACCGACAGAACAAATGCGTCGCTGGTGATCTTCTCCCACGCCGGGAGAAATCTCTGGAGCCGCCCGCCGACCTAAGACCCAAGCACTCGGGGGAAGCCATCACTAGAAAATGACTTCCCACCCCACGAAAGGGAGTCCGGGAAGATAGAAGAATCACGGTAAGAAGAAACTCGAGACGAAGGACGACCACGATCCTGGTATTCCTCCTCGGCCGGGTACCAGTCCTGAGGGCGGCCCTTAGACTGGCCGACGTTCTTACGAAAAGAACCCGAAAACTTCAAACTTTTCTTACGAGGTCTGGAGGAAGGAACCGGTTCTTGGACATCGCGAAAAGCAACGGACAGGTCTCGAGCCTGCTTCTCACCATCAATCTCGGCTTGCAGTAGAGTAGTGAAACTATCTCCACAAAGGCGGGGGCTGGCCACTGGAATCTGCGGAAGCAGTCCTGGAATTTGATGCGGTCGAATGCCCAAATAAGTGAGCACAGCCTCCCGACGATACTTCTCGATGGAATGCGAAGTCACCGCAAGCCGTGAGAAAAGATCAAACAACAAATTGTCACTTTTATCAAAAGGACCACGAGTCCCAAACTTCTTCCCCAAACGACTGGCCACCGCCACAAGTTTGGGAGAAACCCGTTTAGGACACAAATACAAATCCGCATTCTGAGGAACGAAAGCGTACTTGTCCACCTGCCGCTTAAGAAATCCCGTCGATGACGACAAGTCTTCTGCGGCATTCACAAATTCTTCTTTGTGTAGAACAGGAACAAACAGTCCCTGAAACGCTGAAGAGTCCGATTTAGAAGACAGGAAGCCCCGCCGATAACTCCGGGACGACACAAGAATCGGGCACATATTTGTGAAACAAGGCTAACGAATCCGTGCCAGAGACACAAACGGAAGTAGACGCATCATCCCCCGCAACTGAACCAGACGACTGAGCGATGGAACCAGTGTCCCAACGATCAACCGAGCCCCCCCTATCTTGACCAGATAAACAGGGACGATCCCCGCCTCTCGGAGCGCCCAACGAAGCGTGAGGCGGAAAAGCAAAAAAGAGAGGACCCCGGCTGAATACGACAACTCGAAACCCGCACCGGCGACTGCTCAGGCGAGATCGATGCATCTTCGGAAACTCCGAAAATAAATCAACCGCGATCGGATCCGAAAGTGAAGTAGGACGAACCGGAGGAGCCGACTCGGGCACCGAAGATCGAAAAGCGACAGCAAAAGCCCGCATCCAATCCGAAAATTCCGGCGGGGGTGGAGGCACCGACGGAGGGAGAGTAGCCACCAAAGGCGGACCCCGAGGAACCGCAAACGGTGCCATAAAATCAGAGCGCGGATTCTTCGAAGGATAAACAAAATCCGAGGAAGAACCGGCCACCGCGTCCCGGGAACCCCGCCTCTTACGAGACGTAGCGGTAACGGAAAAGGCCGAAGAAACGGGACGGTTATCCGATAAAGGTCCGACGGTAGGAGTTCCCCGCAAACCGAATCGGGAAAACGGAACACGCACCGACGGAGAGGCGCGGTTAGTTGAAGCCCCAGGATCCGACTCGGATGCACGGGTATCCGGACCGAAATCCGGAACCGGCAAATCCGACAAAGGGACAGAAGAACCGAACGGAGACCGGTTCAAGTCCGGATCCACAGAAGCAACCCGAATATCCGTCGATGGATTTGTGCACCGACCAAACAAAAGAACCGACGGAACAATTGTTGGCGGTGCAGAACTAAGGCCCGTTCCACCCAGGATAAGAACCCTGGGTTTCCGGGAACCGTATTGAGGGGCGACGTATCGCCTTGCTCAACCATTCTCCTGGGCTTCCCTTGCCCGCATAAACGTCCACTGACGTTCGCATCCCCGGGGTTTGCGGTGTCACCACCGCTCCCGAGGGGCGTAACTAACGAAGACTTATAACTGGAATCCTTCGTCTTCGTACCCGTCAATGGATTTGTGCACCGACCAAACAAAAGAACCGACGGAACAATTGTTGGCGGTGCAGAACTAAGGCCCGTTCCACCCAGGATAAGAACCCTGGGTTTCCGGGAACCGTATTGAGGGGCGACGTATCGCCTTGCTCAACCATTCTCCTGGGCTTCCCTTGCCCGCATAAACGTCCACTGACGTTCGCATCCCCGGGGTTTGCGGTGTCACCACCGCTCCCGAGGGGCGTACTTATTAATAGAATCCTTCGTCTTCTTTCTCGCAACAGAACTTGATTTCTTCTTCGTGAAACCTGCTAAGAGAAAATAAGAACTGCGAGACATATTATAACCTGCGGGAAAGAAAATTAAACAAAGGGTACGAGCAATTATCAACAAGAATTAAATAAACTACCAGTGACTAAAACACCCCACCGACTACCCCCGCACGCACCCGAGGCCTCGGAGGAGTGAGGACAGGCAAACACAAAAGCGGAAACGTAACAGTAGTCGGCAAGAAAACGTTCTAGAATACTGATAAATAAATAAATTCACGGAGTGAAACTACTCTCTAACGAACAGGAAATCGTAGAGAATATTATAAAAGGCGAAAATGCGAACCAAAAAGTGACTAAAAGAGGAAAAACTCTTCAACTTTTGGGAGCGATTTTTAGTGTAACTTATCCGTTCGGATGCGAAGAGATAAGAGGAAGAGGTTACGTTGGCGGCGCTCGGACGCAAGGGTCACGGAGGGCGCCTTTGGGCGGGGGGGTATGAGCAATTTGGCGATGTGTTTTAAGTTTCGGTTATGCAATGTTGAGGTGCAACAATAGCAAAGTAGAATAGGTAGATACGTTGATTTATTGATGTAAATCTTTGAATGTGAAGGAATCGAGGAGCAACGCACACATCTACCAAGATGGTTTGCTCCCCTTCTAAAAATAGAACCCCACTGGCATCTGAATACCTGACCCCTTTGTATACCCGTTCTACCTCTGATAACAAAATATTTAGAAACGTCCAAAGAATTTCTAGAAGTAGTAGTAGACGTCAAGCCGCCCTGCAACACGTCAGATTGATTCACGTTTGGTTCCTAGCTGTCACAGGGGCGTGATGGCTTTCCAGGCAAGTCCTCTCGGTGGCGGCACTTCTTCTCATCTTTTTCTTGCGTTAGACGGACCCCGAGGATTAATCGCTCTACCAAATTAAGTCAAGGTCTGGACGAAGCATTATGGTTTTCTTTGATGTGGTGCTTTGCTCATTTAATTTTACTTTTGCGAAGTGAAATCTGAAAGGTTTGGGGGAGAAATGGAGATTCCATGCTTTCTCCAGTGCCTCCAGAGTGAGTTTTCTTTCAACAAACTTTAGTTTAGCTGGAGATTTCTTTGATACACTCTCTGACAGATTTAGAATCAAATCAATCGGTAAATGAATACAAATCAAGATGGGCTGATTTAATAAGGAGTATAATAGTAAAGATATATAGCCTAATGCCATAAAAATAGAAACACATGAAGCCATGCCCAGAATTTATGGTAATGGCATTTTCAGTGAAATGTTAGTAAACTCCAAAGGTTCTTTAAACAGATTCACTATCAGAATTTAGATGAAAAAAGGGAACCCTGAACCCCTTTCTCTTCTTGGGTATTTTCTAGTACAATTTTTTTTATAGTTTGATATTTTTAGAAATAGTTTCTTGTTCTTGCAAAGTATGGAAAGCTTTAAGTGGCACTGGTTAATTTTATAATCATTTTATAATATAATAATGACTTTCTGTGCCCTTCAATTTCTAATCAGAGCTAAGTCAGTTCACACACACACACACACACACAGAGGCAGATTTTAAATGTAAGAAATTTACTGATTCTGTTTCATGCAAATAAGAAAGGATTCACAGAAAAATAAATACAGTCAAACCTGCTTTGGCGACCACCTGTCTATAAAAACCATTTTTTTCCTTGAATATGTTTTTTCATTTCAACCTGTACTAAAGGGACCTGTACGCAAAGACCACCTGCCTATTATGACCACTTTTCATGTTTCCTTTGAGCTGTCAAATATCTAAAAAAAAGCTCCCCCCCCCCTCCCCATTTTTATAAATTTTTGCTCATTGGAAATATTTCAGCTACCATGTCCGAAAAATTAGGTCTAGCAACCCCCCGCCTATCCACCATGGTCTACCACTATCCATTAGAAAGTACAGAGATAGAACTTACCAGAAATACTGTTTAAAATCCTCTGTTAAATCCCTGATATATAAAGAACGATGTACCCTGTACCTGATAGGAGATAAGCAAGAAAGAAAAATAAATTATTTTCACAATATTCTTAAATCAGTTTTCAATTTTCTGCTGAAATTATATATTCTCCTTAAAAAAAACAGCTCATACAAAGTGTCTACAATTTCTCTCCTTGAGCACATTGTCATGATCAAAATACCAACAAAATTATCAACTTATATAACTTTACAAGTATAAAAATATAATGTACTTGCACTGTTTGGTTGCTGCTATGGTAGTGAAACCTTACAAAAGTTGGGTTCTTTTAAAAATGCATACAAATTCAAATTGGGCGATTCGTAAACACAGAAAAATTGAAGATTGATTTCAAGATAAATCTTTGTTCCATGTGTACATTCCTTGGCAACACCATCTACTTCAGAGAACTTGTAAAGCCCTTTGTTTCTCCAAATTTTCCCTTCTTGGTTGACCTTTTAACACACTTTGAAATAATAACAAAATATTATACTATTGCAAGGTATGTCCCTTCTGGCGATGGAAAGGAGAGAAGATATTCAGAGTATTTCTATCTTATCCTCCACAGAGTAGAGGGTAGGCAACTGACAGATGTCTAGCAGGGGTACAGGTAAGTACCCTCCACCCACAGGTACAGCGCCGGGGAAATCTTGTAATCAATGTTATTCTTTCAAAAAGTGATATTTAAGCTACATAACTTTATACTGTAGCAATTGATTGACTGTGAGCAGATATGCTGCAGAACTGTGACAGTTGTTATATTGCTAACAGGTTTTGTGAAACAGGACCATGGTCTTTCCATGAAGTGTTCTAACTTGACAGCCAAATATTCCACCAATGGTTAGAGTGGAATGTAAATTATGCAAACTGTAGTGGACAGGTTATAAAGGAAGAACACCCCCCCCCCCCCCCTATTCAGGTGCAACAACTCCTCCCTGAATGACACCCAGTCCCTCCAAGGGGTGTAAGCGATCCCCCGACCCATAGCCCTCCTCGTCCTCCCCCCCCCCCCCCCCCCGCCCTCCCCCGTGAGTCCAAATCTCATCACCATTTCTCAAAGATGACAATCTCTAGTCAAACATGTCTTGCGGCAACCTACAACACCTCAATGGAATTCCTTTAGCAAGTACACCTGCAGCACGAGGCCCCCTGCACTCCATTCTCCTTCAACGAGATAGAAAATCAAACACGACTTGTGTGAGCATTCCTCTCTGTCTCTATCTCTCTCTATCTCTTTCTCTCTCTCTATGTCTCTCTCTCTCTGTCTGTCTCTCTGTCTGTCTCTCTCTCACAAAAGAAGTTGGCCAGAAATTCAGGTCCCTGACAAGAAACACTGGCAAATTCACGGGACCTTGGGATGGCAAACTCACCAAGAGGGTGCTCAAACAAGAGGCTTTTCTAAATAGCTAGCGCAAATAGACTTTTGTTCTCCTGCCCTTTCTTTGCTCAGTCACAAAGGGCCACTCAAGTTCAAAAAGCTAACAATTAAGTTAGTAGTTTGTGTTAGAAAGACACTTGCTTGGATAGAAAAGTTACACAACGGAGGCCTTTATGTGAAGTGACTGCCCGTCTGTGCGTAGGGTCCCTTTGATGTGGGGGATCTTGGCAGCAAGAAAGGAATTTTAAGAGAGGAGAAAGAGGGTGAGAAAGAGAGTAGAGAAGAAGAGGGGAAGAGAGAGAGGTAGAGAAACAGAGGGAGAGATAGAGACAGACAGAGAGAGAGAGAGAGAGAGAACGAGGGGGGGGGCATGGAGAAATCAGGCAACATTTTTACTCAAAGACAGAAGTAAATGGTTCATGTAATACTGTACATTCCCCAAAAGAAATTCCCAAATGAAAAGATATGTAGGCCTTCTTATAGAATAGTTCATTTGTCAAGGCAATTTCTTCTTTACTTTAGAAAATTATTTACAAACAGACATCTCATTATCTATTAAACAGGAGAAAAAAACAAATATTTCTTTCTTTCTCTCACATGAAGCAATATCCAGGGTATGTCTGTAATGCAATGAAGGTACTTTCAGATTTAGGTCGTTCTTTATCACCTCTTCTAAGAGTGGGATGTGCTTGATTCACATCAAGATCTCATTAACGAGCATCACCATGGCAACCGCATCACCTAGAGAGACAGACGGAGAGACAGACGGAGAGAGAGAGAGACCACTAATGGCCAGATTGATGAGCCATCAAGTCACATAATGGTCATTAGTACTGGGTAATGATCCTGATGAAGGCTTCCAATGGTGCTCGCTCGTTATGCTGCCCTTGTGTCTTATGATTACGAACATCTCGGTTGAGTTCATCTGACAAAAAAGGTTGCATCGTATCGAGGGGGGGGGGGGTGGAATTTGCAATGCACGCCTCATTTCCTAATGCCTGGAATATCTTCACAAGGGATTTCATGCAGGGAAGGTGGGATTGCCGTGGTATCCCCTAATTTGCATAGATGTATATCACCCGACACCTTGCGAGGCAGCAGGCGACCCAATTTGGCACCAGCTCATTTGCATAGATGCGCGACGGAGAAAAAACCACCACCGAGCCACCCAATTTGGCAGGAGTGGTTGTGGGTAGTTGGAATTTCCCAGCACGGTCGAGAAAGGATGCGTTAAATTGACGAGGAATCTGCCATTAATTGTGTCTGTCACACGTGGTTGGTAACGAGAGAGCTTGGCGAGAGGTGTCGCGATTGGAAGCTGTCACGCCTGATTAGCATCTCGTTTCGAAGACAATGTTGGGCCATGACGCGCCAATCATGCCATGGCACAACGTGACTCTAAAGAATGGTATGGGTCTATTGTAAGAACTAATCACAACTGACACGGTGGTGTGATGAAGAAATCATAGCACCTATTACTTGCATTCAATGGACTACATCACTCCACCTACAATGTCTATGCATTTATCTTGATCAAAAGAATCTAGAATATTCCTATACCTGTGCTTGATGACACGTGATCACTTGAAAAATGGAGGATAAGCTTATTCTTTTCACCATGGTATTCATAGAAATTCTGTTTCATGAAATCAATTCATGATGTAAACTTTGGAAATGGGTCATCAACAGTTTCTCAAGATTCATATATTTTGCTGTGGGTCAATTCAAATTTTAAAAAAAGAGAATAAACTGCTGATGCTGATATACATACCAGGGAATTATTTAATTCCTTTCTAAAGAAGATTTCAAATGGTCTGATCTGAAGACTTCCGGATCTAACGAGGGTCTTGAGATGCTGCAAATGCACCTCTCCTAATCAGTCATAATAGCAAGAATATCCTCCCCTTGAACGAGCACGTCTCCAAGACCTAGATGTGATTCAGAGTTCAGGATCTTCCTGAACCAAAGACGACATGGAATCCTTTCTAATATGAATCTAGAACAAGGTTGATGCAAAGACCAGTCGATGACCTAAATGCTTTCAATTGCTTCCCTTCTTTTCGCCCCCTTCTTCTCTGTTTTTAGGTCAAATACATTTGCAAAAATGTATCCTTACCGCGACGACGACTTGGGCAGACGAGCCTTTGCGATCGCTTCACTGATCGTGGATATGCACGTACGCGAGAAAGCGTGACTTTTATTCTGTTAAAGGTTGCTCTATTGAACTGGAAGTCCATTCCGATAGAGAGGATTTTAAACAATAGGCTGTTCAGAGGAAGAAGATGATGATTATTCTTTTCAAGCCTTGACATCTTGGGCAGAGGTTTGCAAGAGAGGAAAGTAAAACAATTCATTTGAAATGACATTTTGAATATGAATGTTTTAGGAGAGAGGAAAATAGAGAGGGTAAAACAAGAAAGAGAGAGAGAGAGCGAGAGAGAGAGAGAGAGAGAGAAGGAGGAAGGGGATGAAGGAGGGAGAGAGGGAAGATTCCATACCAGATTCTTTTCACTTTTATATAATTCTTGCACGCTTGATAAAATGTACCAGCGTAAATATTAGCACATTTGAAGACATCCAATATCTCGCCTACATCATACTCAAAAGTCATTTTCACACTTTTATTCTGTTAAAGGTTGCTCTATTGAACTGGAAGTCCATTCCGATAGAGAGGATTTTAAACAATAGGCTGTTCAGAGGAAGAAGATGATGATTATTCTTTTCAAGCCTTGACATCTTGGGCAGAGGTTTGCAAGAGAGGAAAGTAAAACAATTCATTTGAAATGACATTTTGAATATGAATGTTTTAGGAGAGAGGAAAATAGAGAGGGTAAAACAAGAAAGAGAGAGAGAGAGCGAGAGAGAGAGAGAGAGAGAGAGAGAGAGAGAAGGAGGAAGGGGATGAAGGAGGGAGAGAGGGAAGATTCCATACCAGATTCTTTTCACTTTTATATAATTCTTGCACGCTTGATAAAATGTACCAGCGTAAATATTAGCACATTTGAAGACATCCAATATCTCGCCTACATCATACTCAAAAGTCATTTTCACACATCGGTTACGCAATTTGTAAAAACATATATTTATCTTAAATTTCTTCCACAGACAGCAACAAACAAAAAAAGAGAAAACAAACAATTAAAAAATACATGACTCAAATTGAAAAATATTGTATTGCACTGATGAATGTATGGAGAAATGCATCTTTAAACATGCAAACCATTAATGATGACATATTTTAAAACTGTAATGGCGAAAAGAAAAGTATTACCGCAAATGCGATTCTCACCACAATACACTGGTGTTTCTCAAACCACTGCTGTTCAACTCATTCACTGTGGCCCAAATTCACAAAGGAGGTTTGTCGACAAACCGAGGTTTATGTGTGTGTCATACGATGCGTTTCGACGCGTTTTTACAAACCTTGGTTTGTAAAAAACAAAAGGTTTGTCGAAACAAAAGGAGGTTTGTCGACAAACCTCCTTTGTGAATTCGGACCACTGTGTGCAATACATGTTAAAGGCACACTGTCCTACTTGTAGCTACTTGCTCCCTCTATATAGAAAACTTCCCAAATCGGTTCCTGTTGGTCCCCCATGATCCTCTTTTTCTTATGTTAAATGAGAGCTGAGTTAATGAGATAGCCACCTGTCACAGTGACCTCGATGGCTCTCTGGGTGGTCTAATCCCTTCTAGCTGAAGTAGTAAAGCCTCCCTTTAAATACATTCTTAATACTTGTAACATTCAGGCACTATATATACTGACCTAGATCTGGGAAACACTGCAAAAAAACCTGACGAATGAATATCTGTGTAGTTCACCTAACAGTAACCTGATGATAATAGCTCCATGGCAAGATAGTGGGCAAGCAATTTTCATAAAACATACAAGGATCTGCACATTCACGCTACCATCGGGCTACCTACGACGTAATGACCATGTCACAGTCAGGAGTACAAAGCGTGCTATGCGATGCAGGCCAAGGCTCTAGCTTAGCAATTATGCTGAAGCCAAGAAACGTGAGCTATATAGAAATATGGTAAATATTCAGGTGAGTGCAGGCAGGCGTGCAGCTAGGAGCCACCACTCCTGCTTGGTGTGCGATTAAGATTAAAGAAAGGGAGAGTGGAAGCCTTAGAAGTCCGCCAGCGGCATGCTCCAGTGCTACTGTTCAAATGGCAAGGTCTCTCTCTCTCTCTCTAAAGACCCTCTTGCATCGAAGTGGACTGACTACACATGCACTGATGGGCTTGTGTCATACTTCATCTATTTCACATGAGCATGCATGCCTTAATTCACCTCGGCTTGTGAGGACATACCTAAAGAATGAATGTATTCCCCCTGGATTAGCTGAATTATCTTCCGTTTAGAGCCAGAAGGGCATCAACTCACATAGGTTGGTTTTCATACAAATTAAATCAATTAACATTACATGCAGAAGGAATCATGCACCAGGATGTGTTAGCCAGAAAGGTGTTAGGTCATCTCACTGTACATACCGGTAAACTTCCAATTTGTAAGAACAAGGATATCATACAAACAAAGAACCTATCCACTTTTACAAATATCATAATTTCATAGATTGGCAAATTTCCATAGTATATATTTTTTCCACTGGAGATCTGGACTAAAACTTTTAAGGTATCATAAATCCACGGGGTCCTTTTCTAATTTGGGGGTCCACGGTTGGAATTTGGGTCCTCTGTTAGGTCGGGCCCTGGATAATCATAAGGTCTATCTTCAATTCATTAATTATAGGGTCTGGAGGAGTAGACTGTTAAAAATGTTTGCATAGCTCGGCTACAGCAAATATGGTAGAATGCATTGAATTGTATGTAAATACGTTGATGAAATGCACTCTCTGCTTTCCTGGGAAGGAGGCACTTCAGACTTTATGTAGTAACGTAACACCATTATCAAATGAATGCCGAGAGGTACAAGAGAGAGAGAGAGAGAGAGAGAGAGAGAGAGAGAGAGAGAGAGAGAGAGAGAGAGAGAGAGAGAGAGAGAGAGAGAGAGAGGGGGGCGGGAGAGAGAGAGAGGGGGGATAGGAGAGAGAGAAAGAGAGCAAGAGGTGGGAGGAGAGAGGGAGAGAGTGAGAGTAGGGGGGATGGGAGAGGGGTGAAAGACAGAAGGTAAAGAAACAGAAGAAAATGCAACTAAAAATAACAGATACCCAGAGAAACAGATGGAGAAACAAATGGTAGACAGCCGCAATCTGAAACTGAGATGGATAATTCATCCGATGTGAAAGGGTGGTGCACAGAGCTGATGGGGACATTAGGGTTGTTTCGTCCTGAGATATGTCAATCATATAAAGAGGATTATAAGGTCAACTTTATGTCAATATGAAACAACTTGCACTAAAATTTGAATGGCAGCTGGTCCCGTACTGGATCTCGCACCATATATATTTTCTATATTAACTATTTCAGTATTTGTTATTTTCTAGTAGTAGTGTAGTCAAAGAAGAGGTAGCAACGTGTCTTAAACAATTCAACTCTGATCCTTTGCTAGCCAACAATCTTGAAATCAGGCATAAATTGGAATAATAACACCAAGACTGTCACACCAACTCTCAGTACAGATAAATTGTTTACAGCTTTTAATAATAATCTGTCAAATGTGCTTGCCAACTACAAATGATACCACATCAAGAATCAAAGCCACAGAAAATGCAACACTGAAAGGCACAACTACACCATAAGAAACAAATTACATCATAATCTCAATATGCATTAAGTCTTCAAGAAGGTACACATAAGGAGGCCTATCAAATTGGCAGTTGCAATAGCATTTACAAAATAAGTATACTACAGCAAAGAAACTCCATTAAAAAAAGAGTTATTACGGCATATTTTGTATTATGAAAAACATTACAATGGAGTACATATTGTAAAAGTGACACAAGTTAGTGTGGACTTTGGTTACTTTTCAGTAATGGAAATGAGAGAGTTCAGTCATCAACGGGTTAACTGCTGCGAACATAACTCATTTGCGCCTGAAAAGACGTTACCTGGTAATGCAGGTGTGAATTTAGGTCAAGATATAATTTGCCACTTGACTGCGTGTCTGGGGCCTCGAGCATTTATTCTTCAGGCTTGGATGGCCTCAGGCTTCGTAGAAACCCTGACAGCGTTTGGAAATTGGAAGGGTTTTCCTTCGCATGCCATGATAATGAATTATGAGGTAGAATATGCATGACTACCTTGGTGATAGATTCAGGGAAAGCCCCTGGATGGAACTAATTTGAGATGATGTGAAGTTTACAATATATTCAATTATTCACAAAGCTTGTTAGGGAATCATTTTGCACACAATAGGTATGTCTTCATCAGCTCGAGATTGCCAAATAGCCTGCTATTTCTGATATAGGAAATAAGCCTGAAGTTACAAATCACGTCTTCATCAGCTCAAGATATTTTGCTCAGCGTTTGCACATAGTGCGAGTCTTCGGGCTGGTGAAAACGCACCGGACAATTTTAGCAGGATATTTTGCAAACTATCCCATGATATCTTGGGATGATTATCTCAACCAAATATCCCACTAATTGCAACTGTGGGCTGATGAAGGCGCAAATTAGCTGGATAATTTGCGATCGGGATAGTTGGAATAGCGGGTTATTTGGCAAACTCGAGCTGATGAAGAAAGGCCTACACTACTTTCATTGGGTTCATGAATAGCACTCATGAATGTCACACTTCACACTCCAGACGCTCCAATATCATCATTAAGCTCCAAATACCTATTCACTACCCCCGGGTATAGAGCGGCAAATGCAGATTTAGCGCCTTGCCAAAGGATACCGATAGCTGGCTGGGTTTTGAACCCTTGACCACTTGATGAAAACTAAAAGCAACAAATCAATAAGTAGATAAATAAAAACCCTCTATATTGACGAATCCCAAATGATAACATTCTACAATATATCAGTACTCCATCAATTTCAATTTTCATTTCAATTTATTTATGCTTCCAACAAAACATTACAAATCATTTATAAATATTTACAACAAATGTAGGAATACATATTGGAAATAGAGGAGTCTACTAAAAAGAAATGCTTGTACAAGTGTGGACACCTCAATCTTGCACTTGTCAAGCCCAAGGAAGTCTATTCCTGAATTCACCCTCACGCAGAAGTAATAGATTATTTCCGTATAAACCAACGTAACAGCTTCACGCAAGTTCACATAATTCACCGCATTAACATTTCAATGGATCCACCCTTGGTCAATGTACTGGAAACATACAGCGCAGTGCAGGTGTATGTGGACAACAGTATTCCAAGAAAGAGACATCCACACTGTGTTTAATCTGTTTATTAGTTCAGGGAAATATAACACAGTCTACTGTTAATTTCATAGAATATATACAGTCTTCAGGGTATAGTTTTCATAGAATTGAGAATGAGTATCAGCATTAGAGGAGGATGCAAACGAACTATGAAACTTTAGCTAACGACAAATCCCACTTGTTAGCTGTTATCTTCAGATCTTTTCTTTCATCTTACCATCTAAAGGTTGATAAAACTGTAAATGTTTCTATTTAGAGGATATACTATAGGTCACTGGAAAGACAGCTCATCCTCGAAGCAGAGTCCACATTGCAATCAATTTCCCAGAAAATATATAGAGGCCTATCTTTAAATCTTTGAAAGAAAGATAGATTTGCCATTTCAATATGATACATGAATAAAACAACTTATGTCCAATTAATGCAAATTTATTCATTGGCACATCAATCACTAATCAATAAAATGTAATTGAAAATTTGCTTGGATCCTCACATATCCTTTGAAAGAAGTGCACATTTATACATCTTATTAATCAGCATGATAAAAATGGCCAGTGTTCATGGGCAGACATATGTTATTTCATCTGCTCAGAAGGGCATTAATTAACTCATTTACGTAAGATTTAAAGGCCCACTGCACTACTTGTAGCTACTTGCGCCCTCTATATAGCAAACAATGCCTAATCGGTGCCTGTTGGTCCCCCATGGTCCCCTTTTTCTTATGTTAATTGAGAGCTGATTTGATGAGATAACTACCTGTCAGTGACCTTGTAGGGAGGTCTAATTCCCCCTGGCCAAACTAGTGCAGACAGGCTTTTTACTATCTTTATGCTCCAAGTAGATACATGTTGTTACCATAATGCACAATACTCTTCAGTCATCATGCGGGTTCAACAGGACCTGGCAATGTGAACACTCCCTCTATGTACTGGTATTTTTCTGTGAGTGTGAACAAAGCTATCTGTAGGTCACTGAGTTCATGTTGATATTTACATCCAATCATGATGTTCTTGTGACAAGTACAATGACCGTACAGTTCGGTCACCTGCCCTGTTCACACTCAAAGAACCTGTGCTCTCTACTACATTCCTGTCATTTCACTAAATCTTTCCCACAATGTTCTCAGTATGGCAAATCTCAATGCTTTGAGAAGAGTGCAAAATTCAAATAATGTTGCGATATTCACACTAATGATGCAGATCTATGCACTTCGGAAAAAGGAGAGATAAGGGCAAATTGCCTCCTTTCCTTCATTCTATAAATACAATGTAGCTACATGTACAACATAAAAGAGAGCGGTTATACATATATTTCCATCATTACTCTATTTAATGTAAAAAGGAGATAGATTTTGAGATATCATAAGATGTGGTCAACTGACATATTATAGTATTAATGACTGCTTTGAGAGAAATAGTTGTTTTTATACGCTCAAGGGAAGGTTAGAATTGTGCTATTTCCCGAGGCGTGCCGAGGGGAATAGCCCAATTGTAACCTTCCCGAGAGCGTATAAAAACAACTATTTCTCGAATATTAAAGCAGTCATTAATACTTTTATATGCCAAAAAAAAATAGACTAAAAAATCAAAAATATATATTTTTTTTTTTGGTCGAAGATGCGATTCGATCTCTTGCATACATTTGGTGATGTATCTACAAACAATGCCGTACACCACTCGGCCATCGCGCACTGTTAGCATGTTTGGCAGTTTTCTCCAATATACATTAAAATGAATTGAAAACGGATTCGCGTGATGGATGCTTCGCAAAAGCTCCATGAAACGGACCCTTCTTTTACTTTTGCAATGCATATTGGCACGAACTTAGATCAAGATCTATCGGCAGATGTTGTTTTTGTTTTTGGAAGTTTATTTTCGTCTTCATGTCAACAATGCAAGATAAATTTGTCGGTAAGATCGATCGAGATTCAATTGTATTGAAATTACCGACCAATTCTTCGCACACGTACGGTATCCTCAATCGCTCAGACCATTTTTTAACATGTAAACCTATGGAGTAACCATGGAGACTGACCTATTTTCCCAATAACCATGGTTATAACCATGGTTACTGGGAATTTTCGGGAACAGTTAAAGTTTATGAATGCAATTTCGACCAATCAGATTGCTGGATTACTTAAGTGAGGTATATAATATTCCATAAGTTTTAAAAGTTAAATATGAATTCCTGAGCTATGGGCAAAAATTTGAAAATGATTCATACCCTAATCATCATAGTTCCTGTATTTTGCTCATAACTAAAAATGCAGGCCTAGTACAAGGCTACATGCATCCTTGGACAACTCTACTGTTATTTCTGCAATTTCTATTTCTTGCGAGTTGTATCTTCAAGAAGTCGGGATTATTTGGAACACTGCTTCATCCCCCCTCCCTCCCCCTTCCTTCCGTGAGCTAACATTTTCAAAGAGTTTACAAAGTTCGTCCACTTTTCAGCATGTAGCAAAATAAGTACCCCTAAACCTGCATCCTTTACTTCAGAGAACTTTGGCTCAATGTGAACACTGCGTTTTTCCTCCTATAAATATTACTTAGCAGCCATGATTGGCAGAACCAAGGTCTACATTCGATAGAGAGAAATAAACCCTCCTGGGCTTGGCAAATACAGTGACATAAGATGGATGAATCTATACTTGTGTCACTCAAGATATGGGTCGATTGCTTGTTTGTCCGCCCCTGGCGAAAGAAACAAAAAAAAATGGGAGAGAGAGCTGAGAATAAGACTATCCCAATGCCAAATTATGGGCTGAATATTCACAACTGAATGATAAGTGCCCTTAAAACTAACTCAATAATAGCATTAGGCATAGTATAATTTGCATGGTGAATATTTAAAATTTGAATAATAAGTGCCATAACAACTAAACAAACAACAAATGTCAGTCTGTGTCCTAATAGTGAAAAATGTGATTTCCAAATGAACTCCTCGAAAAAAGTTCTGAAATTCAAGTTTGAGCATTATCTCTCGTTACTATATTATTATACTTGAAACTGGTACTATTGGAAAGCCTGTTTATTCCCCTTTATGATAATGCTCCATTCGTACAGCTTATGTAATCATGGAATCTGCAGTACACCTGAATATGGTGGCACGTCAAAAGCAAAATCTTGCAAAATGCATCGTTATTGTCAACAATGACCGCTCCAAACTCATTCAAAACACAATCCATCCTCCAAACAATCTATAATTTTTTACAAAGGCGTTTGGGCTGTAATATGGACCCATTGAGGTCATTTTAAGTTTAATTAATCATTTGCACCTTGCTTCATCTCAGGTAATCAGAAATGCAAATATAAATTGTAAATTTCTTATCCAGATTACATATGAACTGTTTGAGGCCTACATCAGGGATGCCAACCTTTCAGAGCACAAATCAGTAACCATAAGGCTCAAAATCAGTAATTTCCTATGCGGCGCCATGAATCTTAAAAGAATGGCAAGCGGACGCATGCGCGCATGATTATCTGAAATTTGTTGTGATTTTACTCCCACAAAGTTGCTAAATATTGATTTTCAGTTCATCACAACACATAAGTTTTAAATGAAAAATTGGCTTCTATATTTGATAATTTTCCATCTTTCTCATGCAGCGAGTGCTGGATGGCCACCATACTGTACAGCACTTGCTACGATAGATCCCTATGCGCAAAAAAAAAAAAAAAAAAAAAAAAAAAAACGTAATTTTTAGACAACATTCCGTACTGCCGTAATGGTCGTTAATATTTCCGTACCAATTACGGGATTTCCCGTACTAGTTGGCATCTCTGCTACATACCAATCATGTCAGAAGAAATATACAGGTACACAAAGCTTGGGGAATGTAAACACACAAGGTCATTGACCTCTAAGATGTGAGGTCAATCGTGGGTCAACCCCTACTGTAGGAGAGTACTGTTCTAGTACAACAGAGATACTAGGCAATCTCTTTGGTGTTACTCAAAGTCTTACTTTTTTAAATCCTTGACAAAAATAGGTCAACAAATAAATCTGAAGGCATGGGTCCAAGATTAATTGTTTATTGTGTTCCACTGTTACAAGCTATCCTTAAAAGGGTCTTAATATACAGAATATTCTTGCATACTGTACTCACAACAATCCATCACTTAGTTCAAATTCTTATTATGATTCATTGAAAAGATTTATTTTTATTTCTATCCAATAGTTCCTATCTGATATCAATCTAGTTTTGTTCTTATTTCCTCCAATTCCAGTCCCTTATTTCATATCATAGTACGTTGGGGCTAATGTCTTTGGTACCTAGCTGCCATGAAGTACCCTCTGTAGTCCACTGAGGGGTACAGTAGGGGTGTGCACAGCTGCCCGCCCCTCATCTCTGGTTTGGTTTGACCATGGTTTGACAGTGCTCCAGAGCTCAGGTGTAATGATAAGAGCATAGGTACATAGAAGGTTTATTGACAGAGTGCAGAGTGATTGATGGGTAGGAAGTAGTCTACAAGCAGACCCCGTCAGTCGAAACGCATAACAGAGTCTGAACTGTAAGGCTATGCAGACTGCACGGTTGACTGCACTCCATAAGCCCTGCACTATACCTGCTCCTGACACAGCTACAGGTCCATGCAGAGACTGACAAGGTTAGGCTAGGATCAAAGCTTTACAGAATTATGTTCATGTGATAAATCAGAGTCTGTTCCTGTAGACTAGGCAGTAGAATCATTCAGAAACAGGCAGGTGAGAGGATAGAGATCCAGCAGACACTCTATAGTCTCACCTGGCTAGTGGGAGACTGAGTGGAGGCGAGAGGCGAGGACACAGGTATGTCTCAAGAGTGCACTGGACGCACGTCATATGCAGGTATTAAACTTTAAAAGAGGCCAGGTGTCAAAAGACATTTATTGTGCTGTGTTTTTAGGCCTGTTTTCATCAGCTCAAATTTGCCAAATAACCGGCTATTAGCAACTGCGGGCTGACGAAGACGGGTAAATTGGCAACGGGATAGCTAAAATAGTTTTCAATTTCGAGTTTTCAGAGAGCTGATACTCCTCTGGCAGACACTAAAATGGTATATAAATGATATTATTGTGATCTATGGCTTATAAGCTTTCCGTTGATATAATTCATCCATTTCATTTTTCGGTTCGGATATGGTCTTCAACTAAAGGCTTGAAATAATAAGTAAAATTGATTCTAATGAAACATTAAATTTGGGTCTGTACTTGCAGACTAAGCTCATCCAGGTGTACAGGTGCAGAGTGCAGTATCATTGTGTACCTATAATGAGGTCCACTACTAAATGGAATCTGAATAATCTTTGGTGACCCCTCCCAAGCCATGGTAGCAAGGGCAATTCATGGTCAGCAATAACAAATAGTACAGGGTCAGAATTATTCAGTCCCAAGACGTAACATGAATAGGCTCTGTCCTCTATAGGCCTGTCCTCTATAGGCCTGTCCTCATCAGCTCGAGTTTGCCACATAACCCGCTATTTTAACTTTCCCGATCGCAAATTAGCCAGTTAATTCGCGTCATCAGCCTGCAGTTGCAATAAGTGGTGTATTTGGTTAAGAAAATATCCTGAGAAACGTTGGTCTTGTTTTCAAAATATCCCACTATTTGGTAAATAGCGGGCTAGTTTGCTCCCGGCAGAAGTAGTTTGTGATGGGCGTATCGGTCTGATGAGGAAACGATGTTGAGCTTCAGGATAACATCCCGAGTCTGAAAATAGTGGGTTATTGGCAAACTCAAGCTGATGAGGACAGGCCTTATTTATTGTTTTCAAATTTAAACTCCTGCTCTAACAAGACACAATTTTTCTTTGAAATGATTAGGACATAATTTTGATAGAACTATTTTAGAACAATTTTTTCACAACCAATTCAATTTCACTAGCTTATGACAGTTACTGTAAATTGTCATCAAGTTTTTTATGAAACAGGGCCCAGAACCCTCCCTCAAAGTTTCCTCCTTTCTATTTGGTTGATATGGGCCTACCACTTTTCTTCACATTCCTCCACTTAAAACTTTACTTTTCTTCCTCTTCCTTCCCCCAATTTTTACTATAATTACTGCTCTCTGCCTTCTCTCCCTCCCACGCTTGGGAAATGTCTAAACTGAGCAAAAACTGTAGAAAAATAAAAATGTACAGGTATTCAAGGTGAAAATCCTTTCTGAATTACACCTGGGCTTCTATTACACGTAAAGTGACAAAACCCAGCCGTCCTTTCTTTTTTTCCCTCCATTTTTCTTTCCACCAGACTCCAAGGGATGATGGGTGTAAGGTCAGGCGAACCCTTTGAGGTGTGAGAAACTCTCTGGAACTCTCTGGTCAGCCCATATAGGGGTCAAACAGAGCTGACACAATCACATCTATCATCTCACCTGCTGTCACTGCGCAATCCATCACAAATGTGTTCCAGGCTTCCGCGCCCATTAAAGATAATCTGCACAGTACTCCCAGAGGAACTGCTTAAAGATGGAGTTGGGCACTGGTCATGCAATTACTTTGAGAAAGAAACTACCTGGCGGCAATTGGGAAAGGCTGAACTTGCAGCCTGTTTAGTATCAGAGGCTCTGTGAAGTGTCTGAATCATCAAAATGAATATAAACTGACACAGTCCTGCTGAAGATCAAAAGTGCTACACTAAAATGGGTACTTGGGACTACATCATTTACAGAACTCTTGGAGAATCTTTTAATAAAGTTGAGAACTACTCATGCAATAACATTATGAATAAAGCAATTGGGAAAGGTAAAATATGTTCCGAATAAGAATTAATGAGGTTTTGGAATCCTCAAATTATCAAAAATAAAAACAAAAAAGTCCAGCTGAAGATCACACAGACTGATCACAGAACTAAGTACTTTGGACTACACACTATGTGGTGGTTATTTTTGACCAGACTGTTAAGAAAGCATAAATGCTTGTAAGTAAGCAACCAGAGGACCGACGGCTTTCAGTCCTCTCCTAGGGACCTTTAAGGCTATTTGTTCTCATAATTCAAATAATCAGGGGGGGGGGGGGGGGGGGGGTTATGTGCAATTTTACATCTGTCAGCTCACCTGCTGTCATAATCAATTCATCACAAATGTGTTTTCTAGACTTCCATGCTCGACATTAAAGCTATTCTACTGTATCCCTAGAGGTATTGTATCTCAAAGGAGAAATGGTGTTAAGGTTATTTGGAATCTGCCGATCATGTAGAAAATAAAAACATGTAAACTTCTCTCTGCAGTACATACTCCCTGAAGAATTGCGTCTCAAGAGATAAATGTCTAAGGTTGTACTGATCGCTGTTGATCATTGATTGTGTGGTAAATAAAATATGTTAAAACTCTTTCAAATTTTGAGTGCTCCCAGAAAAATTGCATATCAAGAGAAAATGGTCTTAAAGTGACTCAGTAACATTGTTTCAGATTCTGAAACAAAATCCTGGATTTAGCTCATGCTGCAATGATAATTATAAACCTTTAGGTCAGTCAGGAACCCCATGACTTTTACAAGCCGATCGCCTGTCTGATTACCAAGATATTTATGATTGGGAATCTAAATTTCAAAAACGTTAATGTTATATTAAAGTGCCTGCACAAGAGCTTGAAGTTCAACATTGGATAGCATGTGAAATAAAATACATGTTTATAGCTTGAGCATGAAAACCAATGATAAATGAGCGCAAGTGAAAATGTAACCTAAATGTACTCCGTGGCCTTGTGCTAACATCATTAGTGTATGCAAACATCATCTATTTTTATTTCACCCAATCTATTATCTGATCTGTCACATTATACAACAATCTATCCCATTTCTCTTTTAAAACTGCAACATTAGTGATAGGTTTCAGAGATCTTAAAGCCTGCATGGAATGTTGTTGCCCAGTATATCCTAAAGTCAAGTAAGATTTTCTTTTGTAAGGAAACTTGAAATATGTAGCATTGGACCAAATTCTGATTCTAAATGTTTGCGTAGGTCCATACCCCAGATATGTGTCTTGTGCTTGATACCGTTTGTAACTTTCAGAAGAATATTATCATTTTTTTGCAATTCCAAAAACCTAATACACAGTTATCACAATTCTTCCATGATACAATAAAATATGACTAGCAATCAAGCTTATCTTTCAATGTAATTTAAATACATTTTACATTTTGATGGTGACATTTCCCCCTTTAAAAAGAGATCGATCTCTCTTCATAAACCTAATCCTGGATGTCAATCATCTGAGGAAGAAAATGATCCTCTTAACACCCAGCAAAGTCTAAAGGTGAGGGATGATGATTGGTGTCTGCTGATAAAGGTAGTATAGTGGTGGTGGGGGCTACGACCCTTTCACATGGGACCTCCAGTTCCCAAGAACAAATCCCTTGTTGTTTGTTTGTTCCGTTTGCTTTACCTTACTGCTAGGGCCCAACAAAAATAATTTGGGGCCCCTGAACTTTAACATTTACAAAGGAATCATAAGCACAAAGACATCCAAAATTCAAATTTGTTTCTCCTGTGGAAAAGAAAAAGCTCTGCCTTACGATGATGATCACTCCGATGTGAAAAGGTCCTTAGATGCATTACAGCGTTGGGTTGGGGTAGTTGGGCGGGGTACAATAGTATCATATCATATCAGGCTATCAGCCCACCTGAAATCCCATCTGGGCATTACCACAGAATCTAAACAGACCGCATCCTACCACCTCCTCCTGCTCCTCCTGGTGGATGCATGTTGACAAGGCCAAGTGTGGGTGTGTCTTTTAAAGGTAAAGAATAGTTTTGGAAACGCCCCCTCTCAAAATATGAAATGGAAGCTCTTATTACCAATCATGTGAAAGAATATGTTTTGACTCATACGTGCTGATACAAATTTTGCCGAGAAACCGCCTACTAATTGATATATTTGGTAAATTATTATATCTATCTGGACCACGTAGTCCCATATACATCTTTCTGTGTACAGTGCTTGTAACTTTACCAAGACTAGGTAGAATTTCTTATCATTTTGATGATTCCAGAACCTTGCAGTACACACCAATACTTATATGCTAGATGATCAACCTTTTCTCATCGATTCCACAACGTTTCTTTCACAATGCAATCGCATGACCAGAACTGGTCTTTATCTTTAACCCTTAACATGCCGCACACATGCTTGCTTGCTCCCGGTGCATTACCATGTTCATGTATACTCACACATATCTTCCTTTTTTTAAATAGAAAAATTAATTTTTCCAAACATGTGCATAGTATCACCCTGTTGGATATGTGGGGCCCAACACCACCAGGTGCCCAGTAAATAAGGGCCCAAAATCAAATTCTAGACCTCCAAATTCAATTGGTCAAAATGTGGGCTCACACCCATAGATTAAATCTGGGCCCCCTGTGACAAAAATTTATTGCAAAAACCAGGAATGTTCTCAAATTCAAATGTTCAGATTCAAGATAGCTTTATGCCATAAATAAATGAATAAAAATTGACACAACACTACATTTTTTGCAATTCGTAAGAGTTTCTTGCTTGAAAAATCCTAATCAATGTAGGGTACTGTACACACTATATTATCTACTTGCTTCTGAAAGATGATGACAAGGTATGCGCCTTTAACCCTGAGCTTACCACTACATGATATTTAGATCCAGGTGAAGCTCAAGTTATCTCTTGTACACCTTACATGTCAGGTCCAGGTGTTCAGTTCTAGGTCAAGCACAAGCAAGCAATCAGCATCAGAGAATGACATCCCTCATTTGGTGACCTAGTTTTTAATTAAGTAGGTCGGCACCATGCACACAGTCATTACACAGCCAGCTATCACCAGCATCAATTGATTATTCAGAAGGCGTTGCATCGTTTTCACTGTGCTATAAAGTCGGGTAGAACTAGAAACATCAAATGCATCTTAAAGTCTCAACATCTATTGCAATATAACTCTCTTTAAAACAATATTGATTAATCAGTGAGTTTGTTGTTTTGTCTGGAATGTTAGGTACACAAACAAGTGATAACATAGGCCGACAGTATGTACATGTATGAAAGCTGAGTATAATATATAGAAGAGAATGGTGAGAAAATTTGGTCATTCTGAAATTTTTGTTTACATGTTGATAAAGCAAAGAGACAAAGAAGTATGAAAAACGTTACCTCATATCTTATCAATAAGATAATAAATAAAATAATAATAAAATAAATAAAATAAACTCATTAATTTTCTCAAAAAAATGCAGCTAAACTTTTTCAAATTCAAAGTTAATACGTAACTAACCATAACCATGACGACACTAACAGGCACCTTGGACAGGTGCCCTGGGACACGTGCTCTTTGACTCTATTTAAGTCAAGACCCCCCCCCCCCCCCCATTAAAAAAAATAATCAAAAGGTGCATATGCATACAGATCCTAAAAATTCACTCCAGACCCACAAATGAAAAGTCTGTGGGATCGAGGCTCTGCAGCTTTTGGTGGAAAGTGGAGACAAGAATAGCTTGTAATATCATGTCGTTGCTGTAATGTGCCCTAAATGTATTCAGTTTTCTGTAGCGAGTGCTGAATTCACGAATATCCTGCTTCATGTTACTTTTCTATTTCAAAATGTTCACATTAAAATGTACACCTTTAAAGGCTGGGGGTGGGTGAAATCTAGACCATCACAGACCGGTGCTATCATCATGATCGTGAAAGGCAGCACACCTACGTGCATTTATCGGCTACGATGCAACGGTACACCCGTCATTAGGTGACCCACTTAGTAAACCAGTTTCACGTGTATACGGCAGATTGATACGCCGGTTAATATCAGATGGAGGCCTCTTGCGTCATCGTCAGCCACACATGTGTGCCGCATTTCACGTGTCACGGTGAACCTATTTTCGGTTTTCTAGGTATCGTGTTAGAGGCGCGCGGACAGCTATATACTTTTCATCTGTGACTAAGTGTTCTAGGGTCTGCAATTTGAGACTAAGATACTGGGAAGGGAAGGGAAGAAATGTAGGGGGCGGTGTTTAAAAAAAATTCAAGGCAAGGGGTCTGGTTACTCCTTCGGCCATGGGGCTCTTTTAGGATTTACTGTAGGAAGACTTTGGTGTAGCAATATTTAGGTAATTATCTATTTAATTATTTACTTTATTTTACTGTTTATTTATCTCTCTGAACCAGAGAAAAATCCTCAGTCCTCCTCTGTACTGGTAGAAAGTTTTGAGGGGCCTTACTAAAACTGTACACGAGCTTAGAAATTAGCCCTCTCAAACAAAATACTACTCTGGTCTTATCCATAAATACATGTATACATAGTCTAGTTTCCCAGACAAACCTTTTTTTCTATCTCGCTCACACACCAGAGTCTGGATGCTCACAGACTACTACGCCTTGGCATTGGTAGTTCCCGTCCATCATCACTCGCTTCATTTGATCCGTCTAAAATCCTGTAACAGGAGACTAGTCCATCTCACACATCTCAAGGTAAATGCTGGATTGACAGCACCCCCAAATCCCTTTTATCCACTCAAGACTGGGATCAAGGCTAGTACTCTTTCATAAGGGCCAGGCTGTGGTGATGATAAGTCCAGCTAAATGTACCTCAATTCTCAAAGACCCAATCTACATTTAGGTTTACAGTTTTGAACATGTTCCTTTCGATGAAAGCTTCAGTCAATATCAAGTCATATTGCTTGGCACGTGCATCATACTTTCTCTTTCTCTCTCCCCCTCTCTCCCATTTTTACAAGTACATATCTATCTCATTCCAATTGCAGCATCCGTTGTGAAGCTATGTAATGCCTGATTCTTTACAAGGTCTAAAGGGGGTGTATTTGAACCCTCAACTTTAAACTGGAAGTCACCTTTAAAAATTCAACTCTATACCAGAGTTCGAGGCTCTCACCATGGGTGAAAACTTCTACACGACCGTCAGAATATCACAATTCAGGATAGCTATTTCAGGAAAGTTATTTCATTATTCTAGCTGCTACATTGAGAGGAAGTGGCATACAATTACAACATTTTGCTCTCCTGCGTGAGTGAGCCAGCCGGGCATGCGTGACTCTAGTTATCGCAGCGTTGGTCCATTTTTATATAACCCGCCTCAAGGGGTCTGGGAGAGTGTCCAGCTAGCATAGCCAGAGGTCAAACTATTTAATGGCTGGAGCCTACTGGACATGACCCCCGGCCTGAAGCTAGCTCAAGTCCAACCCAAGAAAGTCTCTAGTCCACAATTACAGGCCCCATTCACATGTGAAGAAACACCAGGGTCTAGTGGATGGTCTAACCACACATTGGCATTTGCAACAAGTTATATTTTATCCAAGATTTTAGTCCAGTTACGCCATGATTTCATTTTCCATACATATAGGTGTAGTTTCACATGGCATCCTAAACCCTAAACAGGCAGCATTATATCCTTCTTTTACCCCACGGTAGGGGTTTCCACCATGGCTTTAGCCTTTAAGGTTAGGGTTAAGTTATCATGTCTGGTCCATGGTTGAACTGTGGAATTCCGTTTACGTAGAATATTGACTATGGGGCAACTGTTGCCCAACTTTGCTTTGCAGAACCATGAAACATCATGATCTTATGAATGTATCACCAGACAGGATCAACAGGTTCACAGTTCAAGTCCAATCTATGACACAATGTCCTTAACAAAGATATTACCTATACTTGCCACTCTCAATCCAGGTGTAGAAAATGGGGTTGTCCTACCTGAAGAGGTATATGTACACAGTTCTGGTACTAGTTTCGCCAGAGCCTTTTAAAAGAGTTTAAAACTTTACTGAGTGGAGATCTTTTTTGTTTTACTTCTTTTTGTTTTGTTCTTATTTTGTTATGTTAGTTAATTTTACCATTTTGTGTTGTGTATGCTTTGGGAACTACGTAACCACACACTGTTTTGCTATGCAATACATTCACACAAACAAAATTGACTTATTGTACACACAGTTTTCCAAGTGCGAACAGGGTATAGACCTCAAATTACAGTAGCTGGCATCCAATAGGGGCCACTAATGACAGATTCAGATTGAAAAGTTAATCAGGAATTTACATTCTGATCTTATCT